>JAMRYI010001037.1:0-49490 GCA_029231635.1 Ditylenchus weischeri | reverse complement strand
CTGTTCAAAATTGAAAACAGCCAAATGGTCGAAATTTCAAAGTGCCCGAAACTCAATTTTTTATTGACCAGAACACAAAAATACAGTCAACTCTCGATACAGTGTAGCCCCGGGGACGAGAAAAAATATACACTAAAAGGGACCACAGGCGCATATCGGCGCCTCTATAGTATTTCGAAATTTCGATAGTGCATTCATCGGGAAAAACTACGCGTCTATCTACGTCTACGTTCTTTTCGAGACATCGCAAAAATGGCCATCGTTGGAAGCAGAAAAAACCATCCTCCAGGCCTACCCCAAAATCCTCCAACTCCAATTTTGAGGGACCACAAAGTTTTCTTTTCGAAGACATTTTCCTGGGTCTCGGCATAAAAAGACGCTGAATTGTCTGAAGTTTGGGGTTCCGTCGAGACATTGCCGAAAATAATCGGAAAAATAAGCAAAAATGGCCTGAATGTGGTCAAAATGTCCATTAAAAAGTAGGACGGACACATGCCAAATACTATATAGAGATATCAAGGGTTACACTATAAGCCAGTTTGGCTCAGGGCTGACCAAATCAAGTTCAAAATATATACACTATACGAGATCTACACTATATCGAGGGTACACTGTATCGAGAGTTGACTGTAATGTCTTTTTTGAACTTCTGAGGTGATTTTAGGTTGATATAGGGTGTTTGGAAACACTTAAAAAAAATTTCATTTGGGGGGAGTGTATACTCCGGTAGCGCCAAAAATTTTATAGTAAAAAGCAAATTTTCTACAATAGTACATTTGCACCGAAAAAAAGATCTTTCGCAAAATACCAGCTGAATCATACCAAAAATTCTATTTTTCTTACCAGGAGCACACAAAGATCAAGGCCACGGCCAGAATTTCAAATTCCGCTAGTCCGCAGTCTTTAAACTTGGGTTTTCAAGAAAAAACCAGATCCTTCCTGTTACCATTCTGATTTAGACTAAATTAAATTTAGTTGAAAATATATTTATTGGGCATTCAAGATTCTAAAAACAGCAAAAAATTTCAATGGAATTTCAATTTTGCACGCACAATCATGATTTTTTAACAACTCCACGGTTGAAGTTGTAGTTGGGCGTGAGCAAATAGTCGCTAGCACCCTTGAAACATCCCTTCCAGTTTTCACTTAGATACTCCACCAGTCCGTTGCACCTATAGAGCAGTCGGTCAGCACCGTTTTTGGTGATTCGGGTGTCCACAGCGATTAGTTTGTGCATCTGGGTGATCATGCGCAAAAGGTAGGGCAAGCCAAACAATTTAGCCAACTTGTACTGCTCATTCGGCGTAAACTTTTTGCTCAGCGTTTCGCCTGAAAACAGTAGGTTGGCGATTTGGCAACAGTTGTAAGAAAATACCATGTGACCGAAAAGTTCCCGGACAAAGTTTAAAGCCTATTTTTTCAGTAAAATAAGAACATAAATGCATTTTTTTGGTATCATCAGGAAGCCGTTGTTCTCCTCTCTCGAATAGTGTATCGCTTGTCGTTTTATGTCAATAAATTTTATGCTTTAGAATGTCCGATCTGAGAGCAGGCATTGTGCGACTTTGGGAAGAAGGGAAGAAGCAAAGTGAGATCGCTCGTGATATGAATGTTCCAAAGCAAACAGTTTCGGATGGAGTGGTTGCTGTAGCTGGTGGCCGACTTCTTGCTCTGTCTTCATTGCGGCCTGTTTCACGAAATCGCTTGATGGCATCTGATCTGAGAGCAGCACTTTGGGAAGAAGGGAAGAAGCAAAGTGAGATCGCTCGTGATATGAATGTTCCAAAGCAAACAGTTTCGGATGCCATCAGCGATTTCGTGAAACAGGCCGCAATGAAGACAGGGCAAGAAGTCGGCGACCAGCTACAGCAACCACTCCATCCGAAACTCTCCATCACGAGCGATCTCACTTTGCTTCTTCCCTTCTTCCCAAAGTCGCACAATGCCTGCTCTCAGATCGGACATTCTAAAGCATAAAATTTATTGACATAAAACGACAAGCGATACACTATTCAAAAGAGGAGAACAACGGCTTTCTGATGATACCAAAACAATGCATTTATGTTCTTATTTTACTGAAAAAAATTGGCTTTAAACTTTGTCCGGGAACTTTTCGGTCACATGGTAGTACAGTTAGTGGGACTTTTTTCATAATAGTTTTTGTAAATTTATATAAATGCAAGATTTTTATCAAAAAATTATTATTTTGAGATTTATTCAGGAGCATAGTGACCGCCCGTCTTGCCGGGCCCGTCCCGTCGCCGTCTTATTCGGACGGAGTAGGACGACGACGAGACAGCGGACGGTTGGTTGAGTTTTTCAAAAATAGGACGGCCGGTGAATTTTCAACAAATGACATCCCGTCCAGACGGGTCCGTCCTGTCGGAATCTCACGCTCTTTACTTAACTCCAACAAGCCTGATGCAGTCTAAGTAAATTATTTCGATAAAAAACTACTACAGTCGACTCTCGATACAACACTACCCTCTCAAATTCGTTCCCGCCTACGGCCCGACACTTTTTATTACCTAATTTTTGAAGTTTTTGTCAAATGTGATCTGCCAGTCTAGTCCAAAATATAGCAAGGATTCCGATTTTACCAATATTTTCTAAAAAAAGTTGAAACTTTTGCTAGTAAGACCCGCGGTTCTCGATATAACGCCACCGATTTTTTTTAAAGGACTAGACCGGCGAATCACATTTAACAGAAAATTTTTAAAAATTGGGTTAAAAAAAGTGTCGTACCGCAGTTTTTGTAGAGTCTTACAGTACAAGATAGCCTAGAATATAAGCTTTCTAATGACTCCAAAATTGCGTAAGGGTCACATAAAAATCACAGATATTTATCTGAAAACATTTTCGGCCTGAAAGGCGAAGAATTTTTTATTTTCGGCTTTTCAGTTTTTATAAAAATACCGTATTTCCTCTAATAGAAGCCCCCCCCTTTAATACAAGCCCCCTCAACTTTGAGGGTCTGGATTTCAGGGTAGAAGCAATATTTTGCAAAGCTGTTTGATACGTTTTCTTAACTCCCACGAGCTCCACCGATTCCACTTTTCAAATTTTGGTTGAATACCCAAAAATCTCGAGATCGAATTCCAAATTTTCCGATTTTCGGGGATCCAAAAAATAGAAGCCCCGGGGCTTCTATTAGAGGAAATACGGTATCTGTGATTTTTGTATGACCCTTACGCAATTTTGGTGTCATTAGAAAGCTTATATTCTAGGCTATCTTTTACTGTAAGATTCTACAAAAAAAATTTATGTCAACATGGATAAAAACGCAATTATAGGCGAACTTGTTTTTGACATTTCGGCTTTTCGCTTAACAACCCTACTCATCCTCATAGTGATTATGAGTTTAGCTAGACTCATAGTTGAGAAAGAGGTCATATCTCAGCAATCATGGATTAAAACCAAATCTGAAAAGTGCATCGGATTCCTCACGGAAAGTTGATAGACACATGTGCAATCAGATTTCAGGTCTGATTTTAAAAATTTTAAAATATCGACAACTTTGAGGTTAAAACAGCTATGAATTTAGCTATGAGGCTCATACCTCGTTACGAAGCTGAACTCATAGTTGCTAAGCCTGAAGCTTAAAAATCACAAAAAAACAAGGGCTTGACTATAGAACTTTTTAGTTCTGAGAAAAAAAATTTTTTCGATCCACAGGGGTGTATCATGGTTTTTTAGTCGAAATTTGAAAAATTTTGAATTCGCGCCTTTTGAATTTTCAAGGGATTTGAGGCTGTATTGGGAGGGGAAGGGAATAAAAGGGGCCACTAATCACACAGGGGCCACTAACAAAAAGATGTTGAACATAGTTTTGAATACTGGGGTCTACCGCATAAATATACTCTGGTATGCATGCTTTTTCATGCATCCAGAGTCACTTTCGAGTGATTTGTGTCTAAGGTGTGTGGGTGTGCGCATCTCAACTCCAAGCCCCCTTCATGCATCCAGAGTCACTTTCGAGTGGTTTGTGTCTAAGGTATGTGGGTGTGCGCATCTCAACTCCAAGCCCCTTCATGCATCCAGAGTCACTTTCGAGTGATATGTGTCTAAGGTATGTGGGTGTGCGCATCTCAACTCCAAGCCCCTTTATGCATCCAGAGTCACTTTCGAGTGGTTTGTGTCTAAGGTATGTAGGTGTGCGCATCTCAACCCCAAACACCCTTTATGCATCCAGAGTCACTTTCGAGTGGTTTGTGTCTAAGGTATGTGGGTGTGCGCATCTCAACTCCAAGCCCCCTTCATGCATCCAGAGTCACTTTCGAGTGATTTGTGTCTAAGGTATGTGGGTGTGCATCTCAACTCCAAGCCCCTTCATGCATCCAGAGTCACTTTCGAGTGGTTTGTGTCTAAGGTATGTGGTGTGCGCATCTCAACTCAAGCCCCTTTATGCATCCAGAGTCACTTTCAGTGGTTTGTGTCTAAGGTATGTGGGTGTGCGCATCTCTAACTCTCAAGCCCCCTTTATGCATCCAGAGTCACTTTCGAGTGGTTTGTGTCTAAGGTATGTGGGTGTGCGCATCTCAACTCCAAGCCCCCTTCATGCATCCAGAGTCACTTTCGAGTGATTTGTGTCTAAGGTATGTGGGTGTGCGCATCTCAACTCAAGCCCCTTTATGCATCCAGAGTCACTTTCGAGTGGTTTGTGTCTAAGGTATGTGGGTGTGCGCATCTCAACTCCAAGCCCCTTTATGCATCCAGAGTCACTTTCGAGTGATTTGTGTCTAAGGTGTGTGGGTGTGCGCATCTCAACTCCAAGCCCCCAAGCCCAACTCCCAAGTTCCGAGAAGTATTCTTGATCAAAAAATGCATATAGAGGTTCTTTAGGTGGGGGATTCTATAGTGCAACCAAAACAAGGGGGACCAAGCCAAAAATATCCCCGCATTGAATTTTACTTACCATTATCCAGTTGGTCTAACAGACGTCTATGCATAGGCTTTTCGTGTTCGTAGAGCAGATCAGCAGTCCTAGCCATGTGTTCAAAGCAGTCCAGCAGGGCTATAGTGAACAGATCTTCCTTGGTGTAGAGCGAGTGAACCATCACACTCATATGCTTATTGGCTTCCGTGTATTCATGTGGAATCACCGGCATTTTTTTGTCCTCATTGCTTACATTCGAGCTTTTTAGACTTTTTAGATAGGCGCGGAACTAAAATAGTTAATCATAAACATGGCTTGACATTTTCTGTACTAGATAAAATCCCGGAGACCCGGAGCCGGTTTCAGTCAACTATGGGAACTACAGGGTGTGTCGAGAAATTCCCGGGTTCTAAAATGGTCGTAACTTTTTTCTACACCCTTTTTCGAAATTCTGTTTTTGCCATTCGATTTTTCTCACCAACAGTTTTTTTTTGGTGTACAATGTGAAAAACACGGTTTTTGAATGGTCCCCCTGTGGTTTCAGTGCTGCTCTATGGATGGTCTATGGATGGACAGGGCGCAAACCACAGGGGGATCCATTTTTACAAATCGATTTTTCTTGCCGACAATATTTTTTGTGTAAAATCATGTAAAAAACACGATTTTTGCTTGGCCACTGTGGTTTGGGCATAGCCCATCCAAGAGACACCCAGAGATCATGCCCCGATCATCATTGTTGATTGAGAGTTGACTGTATTGTGATGGTTGACTGTAGCACAGTTTTTCAAAAGTAGTAAGACAATATTCGCGAGCATTCCGAATATTCGCGCGAATATGCAGTCTCTACCCTGTACTAACTGGTGTAGCAAAAGTTCCGGGACAAATTTTGAGCCGGTTTTTTATAACAAAATTTATTTTATATGAAAAATCCGAATATATAGTTTTATAGCACAACTCTTCCTCTTTCAAATTATATACCAGTATGTGTCATATCTCTTCGCGTTTTTTTTTAAATTTTTAGTCAGAATCGATTTTTTTCTTTTTCGCATATTTCTTCATTTCTTTCATAGAAAATCATTTCCAAATGAAAATCTTTATTCAAGGCAACGCATAACATATTTCATAACAGCAACTATCATTCATCAAAATAATTTCTTTCGACCTCAACAATTTTTCCCATCTTTCCTGCAGCTTTGAAATTCCTTTAACAAAAAATCCGGCCGGTCTTGAGCGCACAAGGCCTCGAGGCATCTAAAACAAGAAAAATAAAGAATTTCATGAAGAAATATGCGAAAAGGAAAAAAATCGATTTTGACTAAAAATTGAAAAAAAGCGAAGAGTTATGACACATACTGGTAAAAAACCTGCCTGGACTAATTTTAATGGCCTAATTTTAAATAAATCAACGTTTAGCTCCCAACACTTGTGAGACCATTTTGAGAAGTTGCAAGCGTTTTAATCACTTTTAGTGATCAAAAGTTCAATTCTGGGTGAAACGCTTCAGCAACATCTTAGCCTCACATTATAGCGCAGCTCGAGAGCTACAAAACCTATGTTACAGATTTGTTTTTAAAAATCCGAGTGCTGAGATACGAACTTTTCAAAATAATCAATTTCTTGAAAAATGACGAAAATCCGAAAATTTTGCAAAAAACTTAGATTTTGGGGAGAACTTAACCTTGACCACATTCACTCAATTCAGCTTGGGGGACCAAGGCAAAAAAAATTTTTTTACGTCTCTATATAGTATTTGGGTGGGTGGGTGGTTGGGTGGTTCACACTTTTTATGAATTATCAAAAAATATGGTCATAAGAGGCTCAAAAATTTCTGTTGCAGGATTTTTTAGATTCGCCTTGATGTCAGCTTTCGTTTAAAAAAAGAGCGGCGAAATTCGCGTTTTAAGAGGGCGTTGACAAAAGTATGCAGGCCATTGTCGAGTTTTCCAATAAAAGTTATGTTTTTGCCATTTGCAGGCCATTTTTTAAGAAAAAATTTTGTTTGAGATTTTTTACCTTTTTTCGCAAACCCGTGTAATCTATTAGACTGTGCAATGATTTTTTAGTTTCGCGCGTGTTTTGCGATCAGTTATCAATTATTAATAGGCACAAACACTATGGAGGCGCCGATAGGCGCCTTTTACCCCTTGTATGTCAATACCAATAACTTTTTGCACAAAAGTGTAAAAGAAGTTGTTTTTCAGTCTTTTTAATCATTTTTACGCAAAATAATTATTGGTACAGTCGAGTCCCGCTATAGTGCGACTCTGGGGACCGGAAGGTAGTCGCACTATAGCGGGAGTCGCACTATAGTGGGATCGCACTATAGCGGGTTTCTTTCACCAAACTTTTGTGTTATACGCACTATAGAAGGATCAATAACCAAATATAAGCACGAAAAAAGAAACGAGATGGCAAAAACAAGCGGAGAAGCAGCGGAAAATAAATTTAAACTGCTCCAAAACAAATAAATAACTTCTTTCGTTGCAAGACATTAAATTTCAAATAATTTTTTTAAAATTCTCATTATACCGGGATGAAATTTCTTACAGGAGACCGGCCACAGTGTCGCACTATAGCGGGTGTCGCACTGTAGCGGGTCGCACTATATTGGGAGTAAATTTTGTGGGGTTTCTTTGCTGGCCAACCAAATCAGTCTCAGGGTCGCACTATAGTGGGACTCGACTGTATTTAAAAGTGTAAAAAAAATTGCCTTGGTCCCCCAAGCTGAATTGAGTGAAGGGGGTCAAGCTGAATTGAGCCGATTTTCGTTTTTCACACCAGTTATAGCTAAACTCACCGTCTCAATAATATCGAAAACCGAGACTTGAGCAGGAATCTTGGGCAGCATTCCCTTGAGTAACAAATAGTCTCTGTCTTCACTCAGCACCCACGTCAGCGAAGCATTCAACGATATTGGCTGCAACACATGTCGTTTAGTTGGAATGCACAGCGGTAGAACTTCTGTGGCGACTGGCGCTTCTTCCACCTCTGAAATTAAGAAAAATAAGAGGAGAGTTGGAAAAATAAGAGGAGAGTTGGAAAAAATATATAGATTACCACGACTTTTGCTTTTGGATCCACTGCTTTCAGTGCTACCACAACTGTTTTTGTCACGAGAAATTCGATTCGAAGAAGTATGGCTGCGCTTGGAGACTGCGGAATTCTTGCTTTGCAGAGAGGTTTTTGCAGTCGACTTCTTGATTTTCGGCTTCACTGTCAAGCTCTGCATGATTTCGTACCCTTCTTTTACTTTTTTGAGTTCTTCCTGAAAATTTTTGAGTAAATTCAGACGAGCCCTTGATACAACAAATATAGCTTAATATAGCGGATCTGGAGCACTTGAAACTGAGCCCCCCACTTACTTGAACCTGGGCTCACCACCTCTGCCCCCTTCCCCCAGTTAAATCGGCTTGGAGGACCAAGGCAATTTTTTTCTAAAATTTTTGGCTGCACCATTTTTTCATCTAAAGCCTCAAAAAACATTTTTTAATCATGTTTATACAAAAAAATTATTTGTATAAAAAATTTTCGAAAAAAATTTACTTGGGTCCCCCAAGCTGATTTTACTGGGGGCTCGGGTTCATTTTAGCCGCGGATCTTTTGAATATGGCCGTTTGGCCAATGACTTACAATTTACTCTTAATGCAGTCTCGATTTAACGGTTTTTATACATTTTTACCAGCTCCCAGTAATTTGCTACGTAGTCAGCCCCCAATTTAACCCCAATTTGCCTTATGATTCTTCTGATCTATTTCTTCTTTAAATTTGCTTTTTTTGTTTTAAAGTATGCCCTCGCTTTTAGCTACGAAGAATGCGTGTCGAAAACCACCTTCATATTCGCCATATCATGCTCTACCACTTCGAGAAAGGATGGAGGGCAGCGCAGTCTTTTTGCGATATTGTCGAACTCTTTGGCGAAGAGGCGATCAGTCAAAGTCAGGTGGAAAGATGGTTCAAGCGTTTCAAATCCGGTGACACAAGCTTGCAAGATGAGAAAGGAAGAGGTCGCCCATCTGACTTTAATGATCAAGCTCTCAAATCTTTCCACCTGACTTTGACTGATCGCCTCTTCGCCAAAGAGTTCGACAATATCGCGAAAACACTGCGCTGCCCTCCATCCTTTCCCGAAGTGGTAGAGCAAGATATGGCGAATTTGAAGGTGGCTTTCGACGCGCATTCTTCTTAACTAAAAGCGAGGGCATACTTTAAAACAAAAAAGCAAATTTAAAGAAGAAATAGATCAGAAGAATCATAAGGCAACAAAAATCCGCATTAATTATGAATCAACCCAATAGTTTCGACTTTACGGAGTTTTTTGTTAGACTAGCGCAAAATTTTATGACTTTTTCATTCCTGCTCAACCTTTTTTTAAATGCTGCTCTAGAGCTATTGGAAAACAAATTTTTTGAATTGCTGACAATAGTTTGTCATCGTCCAATGTAAAAAATTCTATCCGTTTTTTGTTAAAGCTAACGCCTGCCAAGAGAATACCTCGTGCCCCTTGTTTTTAGCATGGCGGGCTTTTTGTCGGCGCTACTGGAATATACCACCCTCCATCAGGGGCGCAGGGGGCTTGATGGGTTGAAGATGCGCCCACTCACTTACCTTAGACGTGATTCCGAGAAGGAATTCTGATCATAAAATGCATTAAAAGGGTCTTTTTGCACAGCTCCAGTGGCCAAAACATGGTAGAATACCTTTTTATGAGTGTCCAGGTACCCTCCAAATATCAACCATAAATCTCTCGCAATTGGTCTTCCCAATATTTTTTTTCGCACTCACTTACCTTAGACGTGATTCCGAGAAGGAATCTTGACCATAAAATGCATATAGAGTCTTTTTTTGCCACGGCCCACGTTGAAAAACCTGGTAAGACAGCCTAAAAATAGGCATAACCTTCAAAAAAAATTGACCAAAAAGTGTTTGGAGGTCGGCGGGGTGGTATATTCCAGTAGCGTCCTTTTTTCATCAAACTCGCGACCAGTTAATCTTACTGCTACTAAAACTTTCTGGAATAATACACAATATACCAGGCTTTGAAAAAATTCTTTACATAGAAATCTTACCATAGCTTTCTGTTTATTTTCCTGGGTGAACTTTTTAAATCGTGTGGCCAACTCGCTTTTTCTCAGGTGCTCGTCATACTTTGCGTTCCATCCCTAAAAACAATATTTTTTCACAAAAATTTTGGAGCTAGTATACTTCAAGGTGGTCGGGGCGCAATTATCTCTAATAGCTCCCCCGGAGGAGTTATTTTTCAACCCATCGAAAATCGGGAAATTTTGAGGTCGATCTCGAGATTTTTGGATGAAAATATTAAAAATCTAAAAAGTGGAATCGGTAGAGCTCGTGGGAGTTAAGAGAACGCAATAAACAGCTTTGCAAAATGTTGACTCTGGGCTGAGGGTAGGAGCTATTAGAGGTAATACAGTAGCTCCAAAACTTCTAGCAAGGGAGGGACCCTGATTATGACCTGGGGGAACTCGGTGAAATTTTTTTCTGCATAGTCTTGTAGAGCGTGCCCAAGCTCCAGGCAAATCTGGCTGGCAAGCTCTGAAGGTTTACAAGACGTGGTGCAAGGGTCAATTGAAGTTCGAAAATCACTTCGATACCCGTATCATGGTTTTTCATAACTGACCCATGGGTCGTTCCTAAAATTTTTGTTGACTTTCACAGGTGGGGAGCCAAATTTACATGGGAGTTGGGGAAGCTCTACAAGAGCACGCGCACAAAAAAATGATTGAAAAATCCTCAGGTCAGAGTCGCTCCCTTGTCAGTCTAGGTCTCAGTCGAAGGTAGAAAAACCATGATATGGGTATCGAGGTGTTTTTAAAACTTTGAGTGACCCTCGTACCGCTCTTTGTGGACCTTCAGAGCTGGGCAGCCAAATTTACATAGGAGTTGGGGAAGCTCTACAAGAACACGCGCGCATAAAAAATGACTGAGGTCAGAGTCAGAGTCCCTCCCTTATAAGACAAAGTTCAGAACCACTTACCACATAGTGAACCTTGTATACGGAATCGTCTTCGTAGTCAGTAATTTCGACGATCTTAGCCTCGTAGAACAAATCGTCGCCAGCCAAACACATCACTCTCTCGCCGATCTCCCAGCTGCTTATGAACTCATCTTCGATGTTGTCTTGGTAGGTGGACTCCAAGTCAGTGTCATCGTCGTCCGTCTCATCTTGTCTGACCACGTGCTCAGGCGTCTTCTTCTTAGATAGCATCTTCATTGTCATGGATTACTGAAAAAAATGAATATTGATTACTAATTAAAGCTTGGCCATAGGCCGACTACAATTTGTTGGTTTAATAATAAGACAAAGGATAAATGAAATATTTAAAAAAACAAAAATAGGTTTGAACACGAATAAAAAAACTGTTTATCAGTAAAATTATCAAATCGGCTGATTTCATCCTTTATCTTATATTTTTTTCAAAAAGTGTGTTTTGAGAAATTCCAATACTTTTGACCGGTCATAACTTTTTCCTAGGTCGAATTTTGAAATTTTGTTGGCGGGCTTTTCGGGCCGTCCCGGGCAGTGTTGTGACTTCCTCATCCTCATTCCTCTCCTCTTCCTCTCCTCAGAGGAAGAGGAACGAGGAAGAGGAAAACTTTTTTGGAGCGATGAGGAATGAGGAAGAGGAGAGGAAAATTTTTGAAGACGATGAGGAAGAAAAAAATTTTCCTCAAAATTTCCCCAGTGTGGCTCCCCGTCGAGAACAATGCTCCGACACCTCCGCTTCCATCTCCGCCACTAGAGTTCTCCGGCAAGGCAGTATGAAGTCGGGAACACGATGAAGAAGATTCTTGAACCACTCATTCTCGATCAGCCGAATGGACGCGGTGGAAGTGGCGAAAAAGAAAATAAGTTGGCGACGCGCTGTTGTCTTGAATGGCGCGAGTTGACATACAGGCTTTCCTTGGTAGCCGGCGTGTTTGTCCCGGAAATGCCTTCCCACGTTATGTTTGTCCGTCTGAAATATGTCTTGCTGGAATCTGTTCGCTAACACCAGCCGTAATAAAACCGAAAAAACCACGGATGCATCTTCCGATCGCACTCCACCATGAACGAGCACTTGTTGTTATGGTCCACATATTGGCTGAGCTTCGGCTCTGAAATTGTGTTCGGCTTTTAGTAGATTAAATCAATCAAATTAAATCGACTCACTCTTGTACGCCACCATCAATTGAGACTGTCCGCTGGGGGTGGATTGCTTCGAAGTAGGAATCCTTGTGGTTGTGTCCTTGAAGTAGTCGAACAAACCTCCTTTTGAGATCTTTCCATCGCAGAGTGTGGAGTTAATTGTACTTTCGCTCATTCTGAAAAGCGTATGAGGAAAATTCAGAGAAATGAGGAAGGAAAAAATGTTCCTCAGAGGAAGAGGAGTGAGGAGAGGAAGAAATTTTAGACGCGATGAGGAAGAGGAATGAGAGGAAAATTTTTAGAGGCGATGAGGAATGAGGAGAGGAAAATTTAATGCCAAGTCACAACACTGGTCCCGGGCCCGGAACTTTTTCGGCCCGGGCCGCTAAAAGTCCGGCCGGCCCGTGCACATGCCTTGGCCCATTACAACTTTTTAAAAATTTTTAAAGGCTTTTCAATAAATTAAAGAACGCTACTATTCAGAATCCGGATGAGTAGCCCGGATGACCAGAAATAGATTTTCAGCAAGAATTAGACCGGCCGAATTTCCAAAAATATTTTTACTAGTCAAAGTCATAACTTTGATTAATACCGGGAGGTTTCAAAAAATTCTAACACTTTTTGAAGGGTCATAACTTTTTTCCTAGATCCAATCTCGACTTTCTGAAAACGCCAATCGCCTCAGAATTTCGTGAAAATTTTTTTGGTATATAAAGTCAAAAACACGATTTTTGCTTGGTCCCCCTGTGGTTTGGGCCTTACCCATCCAGAGGCCATCCACAAACTAGGACCGAAACCACAGGGGGACCAAGTGGAAATCGTGTTTTTGACTTTATATACCAAAAAAATTTTCATGACATTCTGAGGCGATTAGCGTTTTCAGAAAGTCGAGATTGGATCTAGGAAAAAAGTTATGACCCTTCAAAAAGTGTTAGAACTTGTTTGAAACCTCCCGGTATTAATCAAAGTTATGACTTTGACTAGTAAAAATATTTTTGGAAGTTCGGCCGCTCTAATTCTTGCCCAAAATCTATTTCTGGTCATCCGGGCTACTCATCCGATTCTGAATAGTAGCGTTCTTTTTTAAAATTTTCTAAAAAGTTGTAATGGGCCCAGGCATGTGCACGGCCCGGCCTGGGCTTTTAGCGGCCCGGCACGTGCCGGGCTGCAATTTTCAGAATTTCAGCAATTTTCAGGCTGCAAAATTCTCAGTGGGTCGGCCCGGGCCGAAAAAGTTCCGGGCCGGGGCCGGCCCGAAAAGCCCGCCATATATGACTTTCCGAAATTCCGCCTTTTTAAATTTCCTTCGACCTATTGCTGCGACTTGACTTTTTTCCCACCTCTCCCACCAAACTATCATCAAATTCTTATCACAATACTAGCTACAAGGGACCACAGACGCCTATCGGCGCCTCTATAGTATTTCGAAATTTCAATGAGGGGCTATGACTTCATTCATAAAATAGGTATATCCCCTATTAGAACTCATTTTTTTCGCCTGTTCTTTTTTTTAAACGAAAGCTGACATTCTGGGGAACACGATGGTATTAGCGACAAAAGTGATTTCGCTATCTATGACCCGTTCTGGCCTTCGAAGTAAAAAAGCGTTATCCACCCACCCACCCACACATGCCGAATACTATATAAGATTCTAGGGAACGCTTTCGAAATCCGTCTAACAACGAACCTCGCTCGCAAGTTGCTCTCTATACCGGCGGCCACGGCAGAAGATGAGAGAATGTTTAGCAAACTGCGCTTCCTGGTTCCTAAGCCTGAGCCGGACCTAACCGGGCCAGCCCGGCCCGAGCGGAAAAATTTTTTTCAGTGCGGGTCGGGCCGAGAAAAAATTTTCCGCGCGGGCCGGGCCGCCAAAATCACGGCCCGTGCACATGCCTGAGTGGACCATGAAAATTCCTCGTTTGGAACCCGCGAGCACTCAAACTTTAAAGCCTTGAAAATGACTAGTCCACCAAAAAATCTTTTCATATTAAAAATAGTTACTTTGTTGCAGGTCTTGTCTACGACACACTAGGCACTCAGAACTGTAGGTTTTGCATATAAAATTATATTAAAAAATTATATCAGAAAAACACTTTTTTATTTTTTGGGTAACTACGACTACAATGTCAAAGGTAAAATTTAATGGGTTATACTTTTTTTTTGTACCAAATTTACTTCTTTTGGTCCCAAATTATCTGTTTTGTCCCAATTTTACTGTCGACATGAAATGCCGGAGTTACGCCGGCATTTATATTTTCCGGCGCTTGATAAATACCGGCTAAACCCCGGCGTTTGGCTGGCGTTTAGCCTTAATAGAAAGAAACGCCGGCTGCCCGGCGTTAGAACAATCCTGATCAGGGTTCCAGTCAGATGGGCTTCATCGTCCAGAATTTATGGTAGTTTTGAGTGGTTCAGAATGGAATTCTGAACCACTCAAACCTATCTGACAGGAATTCTGATTCGCTCAGTCGATTTTTCGCACAAAGTTTACCCCCCTTAAGTAAACCCCCATAAAACCAGTTAATTCTGGCTTTTGGCTACCCCGGACTGGGTTATGAGCCATCTGGACTTTCTCTACCCCTGAATTTGAAACATAATTTTAAAAAAAAATGTTGATTTCATGTCGAGAATAAAATTGGGACGAAAAAAGTAAATTTGGTACAAAAAGTGTAACCCATATTAAAAATATCTTATCGACTTGTATTAAAATTTTAAAAAATTTCAAGGATGCGCCATGACATCTGATACTGGTAAATTTCGATTTTAAATTTATATATGAAAATTTGGATTTTCGCTAAAGCAAAATGCAAGGAAAAAGACTTTGCCTGTCCTTTGTCGGAGCACTGTGTTTCAATGGGTCAGCGCTGTGATGGAAAATACGACTGCGTGCTGGAAGAAGACGAACAAAACTGTCGTAAGAGTTTTTCAAAAGTTAACTGCAGACCAAATTTAGGTTTAAGTACACTATTTGGCCAGAGCCAAAAGTGCGTTTTTTCAAGGTCTAAGTATTTTTTAGGCCGTGAAAATGATAGAAACGGCGAAAAAAGTGTGGGAGGGCAATTTTTTTTAAATGAAAAAAAAAATTCGACTGCCTTAGTCCCCCCTGTGGTTGTTGGTCATTTTTCGCCTTGGTCCCCCTGTGGTTGTTGGTCATTTTTCGCCTTGGTCCCCCTGTGGTTGTTGGTCATTTTTCGCCTTGGTCCCCCTGTGGTTGTTGGTCATTTTTCGCCTTGGTCTCCCTGTGGTTGTTGGTCATTTTTCGCCTTGGTCCCCCTGTGGTTGTTGGTCATTTTTCGCCTTGGTCCCCCTGTGGTTGTTGGTCATTTTTCGCCTTGGTCTCCCCTGTGGTTGTTGGTCATTTTTCGCCTTGGTCTCCCTGTGGTTGTTGGTCATTTTTCGCCTTGGTCTCCCTGTGGTTGTTGGTCATTTTTCGCCTTGGTCCCCCTGGTTGTTGGTCATTTTTCGCCTTGGTCCCCCTGTGGTTGTTGGTCATTTTTCGCCTTGGTCCCCCTGTGGTTGTTGGTCATTTTTCGCCTTGGTCCCCCTGTGGTTGTTGGTCATTTTTCGCCTTGGTCCCCCTGTGGTTGTTGGTCATTTTTCGCCTTGGTCCCCTGTGGTTGTTGGTCATTTTTCGCCTTGGTCCCCCTGTGGTTGTTGGTCATTTTTCGCCTTGGTCCCCCTGTGGTTGTTGGTCATTTTTCGCCTTGGTCTCCCCTGTGGTTGTTGGTCATTTTTCGCCTTCCCTGTGGTTGTTGGTCATTTTCCCTTGGTCTCCCCTGTGGTTGTTGGTCATTTTTCGCCTTGGTCTCCCCTGTGGTTGTTGGTCATTTTTCGCCTTGGTCTCCCCTGTGGTTGTTGGTCATTTTTCGCCTTGGTCTCCCCTGTGGTTGTTGGTCATTTTTCGCCTTGGTCCCCCTGTGGTTGTTGGTCATTTTTCGCCTTGGTCTCCCCTGTGGTTGTTGGTCATTTTTCGCCTTGGTCTCCCTGTGGTTGTTGGTCATTTTTCGCCTTGGTCTCCCCTGTGGTTGTTGGTCATTTTTCGCCTTGGTCTCCCCTGTGGTTGTTGGTCATTTTTCGCCTTGGTCTCCCTGTGGTTGTTGGTCATTTTTCGCCTTGGTCCCCCTGTGGTTGTTGGTCATTTTTCGCCTTGGTCTCCCTGTGGTTGTTGGTCATTTTTCGCCTTGGTCCCCTGTGGTTGTTGGTCATTTTTCGCCTTGGTCCCCCCTGTTGTTGGTCATTTTTCGCCTTGGTCCCCCTGTGGTTGTTGGTCATTTTTCGCCTTGGTCCCCCTGTGGTTGTTGGTCATTTTTCGCCTTGGTCCCCCTGTGGTTGTTGGTCATTTTTCGCCTTGGTCTCCTGTGGTTGTTGGTCATTTTTCGCCTTGGTCCCCCTGTGGTTGTTGGTCATTTTTCGCCTTGGTCTCCCTGTGGTTGTTGGTCATTTTTCGCCTTGGTCCCCCTGTGGTTGTTGGTCATTTTTCGCCTTGGTCCCCTGTGGTTGTTGGTCATTTTTCGCCTTGGTCCCCCTGTGGTTGTTGGTCATTTTTCGCCTTGGTCCCCTGTGGTTGTTGGTCATTTTTCGCCTTGGTCCCCCCTGTGGTTTTGGTCATTTTTCGCCTTGGTCCCCTGTGGTTGTTGGTCATTTTTCGCCTTGGTCTCCCCTGTGGTTGTTGGTCATTTTTCGCCTTGGTCCCCCTGTGGTTGTTGGTCATTTTTCGCCTTGGTCCCCCTGTGGTTGTTGGTCATTTTTCGCCTTGGTCCCCCTGTGGTTGTTGGTCATTTTTCGCCTTGGTCCCCCTGTGGTTGTTGGTCATTTTTCGCCTTGGTCTCCCCTGTGGTTGTTGGTCATTTTTCGCCTTGGTCCCCCTGTGGTTGTTGGTCATTTTTCGCCTTGGTCCCCCTGTGGTTGTTGGTCATTTTTCGCCTTGGTCCCCCTGTGGTTGTTGGTCATTTTTCGCCTTGGTCTCCCTGTGGTTGTTGGTCATTTTTCACCTTGGTCCCCCTGTGGTTGTTGGTCATTTTCGCCTTGGTCCCCCTGTGGTTGTTGGTCATTTTTCGCCTTGGTCCCCTGTGGTTGTTGGTCATTTTTCGCCTTGGTCCCCCTGTGGTTGTTGGTCATTTTTCGCCTTGGTCCCCCTGTGGTTGTTGGTCATTTTTCGCCTTGGTCCCCCTATGGTTTTTGGTCATTTTTCGCCTTGGTCCCCCTATGGTTTTTGGTCATTTTTCGCCTTGGTCCCCCTGTGGTTTTGGTCATTTTTCGCCTTGGTCCCCTATGGTTTTTGGTCATTTTTCGCCTTGGTCCCCCTATGGTTTTGGTCATTTTTCGCCTTGGTCCCCCTGTGGTTTTTGGTCATTTTTCGCCTTGGTCCCCCTATGGTTTTTGGTCATTTTTCGCCTTGGTCTCCCCTGTGGTTGTTGGTCATTTTTCGCCTTGGTCCCCTGTGGTTGTTGGTCATTTTTCGCCTTGGTCTCCCTGTGGTTGTTGGTCATTTTTCGCCTTGGTCCCCCTGTGGTTGTTGGTCATTTTTCGCCTTGGTCTCCCCTGTGGTTGTTGGTCATTTTTCGCCTTGGTCCCCCTGTGGTTGTTGGTCATTTTTCGCCTTGGTCCCCTGTGGTTGTTGGTCATTTTTCGCCTTGGTCCCCCTGTGGTTGTTGGTCATTTTTCGCCTTGGTCCCCCTGTGGTTGTTGGTCATTTTTCGCCTTGGTCCCCCTGTGGTTGTTGGTCATTTTTCGCCTTGGTCTCCCCTGTGGTTGTTGGTCATTTTTCGCCTTGGTCCCCCTGTGGTTGTTGGTCATTTTTCGCCTTGGTCTCCCCTGTGGTTGTTGGTCATTTTTCGCCTTGGTCCCCCTGTGGTTGTTGGTCATTTTTCGCCTTGGTCTCCCTGTGGTTGTTGGTCATTTTTCGCCTTGGTCCCCTGTGGTTGTTGGTCATTTTTCGCCTTGGTCTCCTGTGGTTGTTGGTCATTTTTCGCCTTGGTCCCCCCTGTGGTTTTGGTCATTTTTCGCCTTGGTCCCCCTGTGGTTGTTGGTCATTTTTCGCCTTGGTCTCCCTGTGGTTGTTGGTCATTTTTCGCCTTGGTCCCCCTGTGGTTGTTGGTCATTTTTCGCCTTGGTCCCCCTGTGGTTGTTGGTCATTTTTCGCCTTGGTCCCCCTGTGGTTGTTGGTCATTTTTCGCCTTGGTCCCCCTGTGGTTGTTGGTCATTTTTCGCCTTGGTCTCCCCTGTGGTTGTTGGTCATTTTTCGCCTTGGTCCCCCTGTGGTTGTTGGTCATTTTTCGCCTTGGTCCCCCTGTGGTTGTTGGTCATTTTCGCCTTGGTCCCCCTGTGGTTGTTGGTCATTTTTCGCCTTGGTCTCCCTGTGGTTGTTGGTCATTTTTCACCTTGGTCCCCCTGTGGTTGTTGGTCATTTTTCGCCTTGGTCCCCCTGTGGTTGTTGGTCATTTTTCGCCTTGGTCCCCCTGTGGTTGTTGGTCATTTTTCGCCTTGGTCCCCCTGTGGTTTTTGGTCATTTTTCGCCTTGGTCCCCCCTGTGGTTGTTGGTCATTTTTCGCCTTGGTCCCCCTATGGTTTTTGGTCATTTTTCGCCTTGGTCCCCCTATGGTTTTTGGTCATTTTTCGCCTTGGTCCCCCTGTGGTTTTTGGTCATTTTTCGCCTTGGTCCCCCTATGGTTTTTGGTCATTTTTCGCCTTGGTCCCCCTATGGTTTTTGGTCATTTTCGCCTTGGTCCCCCTGTGGTTTTGGTCATTTTCGCCTTGGTCCCCCTATGGTTTTTGGTCATTTTCACCTTGGTCCCCCTGTGGTTTTTGGTCATTTTTCGCCTTGGTCCCCCTGTGGTTTTTGGTCATTTTTCGCCTTGGTCCCCCCTGTGGTTTTTTGACTTGGTTACCTATCTTGAATCTAAAAAGACGGAATTTGAACATAGTTTTTTTAACTGAGGTCTACCGCATGAGGTCTACCCCAAATAGTGTACTTCTGCCCAAATTTAAGTTAAATCAGACACTTACTAAGAAAAAAATAGGGTCAACCTAAGTATGACTTAAAAATTAAAATTGAACAGAACCTCAAAAACATTTTCTGCTAATATACTATAGTGACTGTGCCGTCCTTCGATCTCCTACTGTTTTTACGTTGTCATCCTTTTTTTTCACCTTTATTTTAATGAATCGAGATTTGTTTTTATTTTTACATTTATTTCTTAGAAAAAAAACAAGTAAAAAATGAGGCTGTCCTAGATTTCCTGCAAATTTTTGAAAAAAGTCGGAGGAGTTAGGACAAAAAAGTTGAAAAGGCACGGGGACCATTCCGCGATAGATAATTCCGCAGAATTTCCATTTTTGACGTCCCTGCTAGGCATAAACCAAATTCTGACACCGGATTCGTGTTCAGCATGGTCGATTCCACATTTACCTTCTTCAAATTTTGACTTATTGTCCAATTTCAAATTCCTTTCAAGACAAAAAACATTTGAAAAAAATTCAGTATCTTGAATTTGACTTGGAGTTTGAGATGTAAAAGTACCTGGGTATGCAATCGACCATGCTAAACACGAATCCAGTGTCAGAATTTGCTTTTTGCCTAACAGGAACGTCAAAAATGGAAATTCCATGGAATTAACCGTCGCGGAATGTCGCCGCGCCGTTAAATGGACGAGATTCTTTCAAGAATAAAGTACGAAAAAAAACTGGATTTATGATGTGAAATAAAAAAATAGCGATTCATTTTTAAAAAAAATTGGTGAGGATAGCAACGTAAAAAAATTAGGAAGACGAATGACAGGGTGGTAACCATGCCATGCACATACCCTTGCATGACCATAGTGACCGCACCATTCGCCGGCGACCTAATTTTTTTCATCCCCGTCCTGCATTTTCACCAGATCTTTTATAACGGGTCGCCTTTTTTAATTTACATTATATAACCAGTTTTTATTTTCATGCTTTATTTTTGGGTGACCGTCCATGTTTCATAATAGGGCCGTTCTAAGTTTCCGCAAAAATTCTCAAAAGAGTTGGACAAATTAGGACGGCCTTATTTTTTTGAAACAAAATTGGAAAAAAAAACCTGGACGGTCACCCTAAAATAAAGTGTAAAAATAAAAACTGATTATATAATGTACAGGGTGGTCCATCTTTGTTGAACCATTTGTTTTGATCATAACTTTTTAATTTTTCAACCATTCGACGAGATTTTTGTTGCATTCAAAAGAGGAAGCTTTAGGCTTTTGTTTGGTACCAAACATGTCATATGTTCCTTTAAACAGTGTTGATTCCAGACCTGTTAAACTTTGGTTCATTTTCAGCTCGAAATGGACGATTATTCGATAGATCAAAAAGTGTGCTTGCAATCATTTGGTATGGAATGCATGGCTCGCCGAAGAAAGTTCAAATCTAATACCGCAAGAAGTTTGGAAGACACGCAGGAACGCCAAGCAACATCCGCATTTACGAATGGTGGCAGAAGATCTTCGAGACGGGCAGTGTGAGCAAGAGAAAGAAGACACAGACAAGATTTGCTGGTTTTTTCCTTTTTTTCATTGTTTTCTGTTATGTTTTGATAAATGTTATTATGAGTGTTTGGTACCAAACAAAAGCCCGAAGCTTCCTCTTTCGAATGCAACAAAAATCTCGCCGAATGGTTGAAAAATAAAAAAGCTATGATCAAAACAAATAGTTCGACAAAGATGGACCACCCTGTAAAATAAAAAAGGCCATACGTTATGAAAAAATTGGTGAAAATGCAAGACGGCGATGAAAAAATTAGGACGGCGACGGATATGGCGGTCACTATGTGCAGGACATATTTTCTAGCCTAATTTTAATTTTACAGCTATGTGTAAACCGTCAGAATTCGCCTGTATAATTTCTGAGCAGTGCATTCCAATGAGTCAGCGGTGCAATGGGGTGGCTGAATGTCAGGATGGAACTGATGAGCACGATTGTAAAGGTAAATCATTACTACAGTCGACTCCCGATGTAGTGCGCTCTCGCTATAGTGCGCTTTTTCTCTGTTTCCGACCGAGAGAGCGTACTCTCGACATAGTGGCACTGTCATATTTTATTACAATACAGTTATCAAATGGTTCGGTATACAGTCAACTCTCTCTACACAGTCAACTTTTGGTGTGTAGCAGGGCTGTACCGGATATCCGGTATCCGATATCCGAAAAAACCGCTGAATTTCGGATAAATCGGATGAGCTCAGGCTTTTTACGATATTATTTTAAAGAATTTTTAATTATTAGTTTTTCTAAAAACCATATTTTTCGGTCATTTTGTTATGCTAAATTTGAAAATGCTATTGTTGCTCCATCATAACCTTAGTGCTTACAACTTTGAATATGAGTGTTGATTATTTCACGTGTTGTTATGAAATTGGCTGAATAAAGCTTTATGAGAAAATTTTTAAAAATATCCGATATCCGGTATCCGATATTATTTCATATCCGGTATCCGATATCCGATCCGATATTTTTGACATCCGGTACAGCCCTGGTGTGTAGTCAGCCCTATCTCACCATACAGTTAATTCTCTGTATTGTCAACTATCTCTATACAATCAACTCTCGCTATATAGTCAACTCTCGCTACAGTTCGACACTCGGTATAATCGTCCCCAGCAGTGAGATAAGTGGCAGCGGTGCGGCACCAGCACCGGCAGCTCACGGCAGCGCACCGGTGACGTGATCTTCCGGTGCTGGTGCCGAAAGTTTTTTGGTCGGTGCCTTGAGCTGATGCCGCTACCAAAATTTTGGTAAAGGGACGTTTCCGATTTTTTTTTCAAATGACAAAAACCGGAACGGCAAAAAGTGATTTTTGGAAAAAAAATGCCTTGGTCCCAGGGGTTCGATCGCGAATTTCTAAAATAAACGCATCCAGTGTCAAAAATAAATGCAATTTAAAGGAATTTTCACCAAAATAAAGGCAATTTAAAGGAATTTTCACCAAAGTAAAGGCAACTTAAAGGCATGTTGTCCCTACGCTTCAAACCCGACAAAAATCAACAAAAAAACAACTTTTTCATATTTTTTTCCCCCCTTTCCTGCTTTCAACAACTCTTTCTGCCCAAGAAAGTAGTCATAACTTTCACAACATTCGTCAAAATGTGCCTTTATTTTCAAAAAAAATTAAGGGCAAAATTTTCAAATTAAGGGCAATGCCTTTAATTAAGGGATATAATCGGACCCCTGATTGGTCCCCCCTGTTGTTTTGAAAACTTCAATAAGCAAGGTTTCAAAACAACAGGGGGGACCAAGGCAAATTTTTCAAAAAAATCTCTTTTTGCCATTCCGGTTTTTTTTCATTTGAAAAAAACCGGAAACGTTAACGCGCCGAAATCGATGCCATGAGCTGGTGCCGATGCCAAAATTCTAAGATTTACAACACTGGTGGCCAGCGACCGCACTATATCGAGAGTTGACTGTGATATCAATTTTGCAAACAAAAAATTTCCGATTCAGATTGTGGCCAAGGAAAGTTCTACTGTCGCAAGTCGGGGAAATGCATCTCTTCCAAAGATCGCTGTGATGGAGTTGCTCAATGCCCCCACGGCGAAGATGAATTGCTTTGCAAGAAGTCACCGTATAGAATGTAACATTTTTTAACTTTATTTATTAAAAATATAAAACACATTTTCAGGTTTGTGTGTGAGAGTCGTCGTCATCAAATACCTAGAGAGAATTTGTGTGATGGAGTTAAAAATTGTCCCGATGGATCAGATGAGAAATATTGTCAGGAGATACCCATGAATAAAAGGTTATTTTGCTAAACTTCCGTATTCCTTGCTCTCCACAAAACACCCCAAAACCAGTTACAGTCGACTCTCGATACAACGGACCCGCAAAAAGTCCGTTCCCGCCTAGGGTCTGACACTTTTTCAGCCCGCTTTTTGAAGCCTTTTGCCAGTTGTCTTTGGCTGGTGCAGTCCAAAATATCGCGAGGATTCCGATTTTACCAATTGTTTCTGAAAATCGCAATAGTTTTGCCGAAAAGATACGCGCCTCTCGATATAACCGACACTTATTTTCAAAGAGGTGTCGGTTATATCGAAAAGCGCGCTCCATAAACAAAAACGATCGGCAAAATCAGAATCCTTCCGATATTTCGGACTAGACTGACCGAAGACAACTGGCAAACGGCTTCAAAAATCAGGGTAAAAAAAGTGTCGGACCCGAGGTGGGAACAAAATTTTTGGGGTGTCGTTAAATCGAGGGTTGACTGCAGTCTTTTGCAAGACACGTTGAGGTCAGGGGTTCGATCGCGAATTTCTAAACTAAAGGCATCTGGTGCCAAAAATAAAGGCAATTTAAAGGAATTTTCACCAAAATAAAGGCAACTTAAAGGCATGTTGTCCCTATGCTTCAAACCCGACAAAAATCAACAAAAAAACAACTTTATTGACGAACAACATATGTTTCTCCCCCCTTTCCTGCTTTCAACCAGTGATGTGCTGCCGAAAATTTTGGCTCCTGCTCTGGCTCTTGGCTCGTGCCCCAAAATATTTTGGCTCCTACTCTGGCTCTTGGCTCCTGCCCCAAAATATTTTGGCTCCTACTCTGGCTCTTGGCTCCTGCTCTGGCTCTTGGCTCCTGCCCCAAAATATTTTGGCTCTGCTCTGGCTCTTGGCTCCTGCCCCAAAATATTTTGGCTCCTGCTCTGGCTCTTGGCTCCTGCCCCAAAATATTTTGGCTCTGCTCTGCTCTTGGCTCCTGCCCCAAAATATTTTGGCTCCTGCTCTGGCTCTTGGCTCCTGCCCCAAAATATTTTGGCTCCTACTGCTCTTGGCTCTGCCCCAAAATATTTTGGCTCCTACTCTGGCTCTTGGCTCCTGCCCCAAAATATTTTGGCTCCTGCTCTGGCTCTTGGCTCCTGCCCCAAAATATTTTGGCTCCTGCTCTGGCTCTTGGCTCCTGCCCCAAAATATTTTGGCTCCTGCTCTGGCTCTTGGCTCCTGCTCTGGCTCTTGGCTCCTGCCCCAAAATATTTTGGCTCCTGCTCTGGCTCTTGGCTCCTGCCCCAAAATATTTTGGCTCCTACTCTGGCTCTTGGCTCCTGCCCCAAAATATTTTGCTCCTGCTCTGGCTCTTGGCTCCTGCCCCAAAATATTTTGGCTGCTCTGGCTCTTGGCTCCTGCCCCAAAATATTTTGGCTCCTGCTCTGGCTCTTGGCTCCTGGCTCCCCAAAATATTTTGGCTCCTGCTCTGGCTCTTGGCTCCTGCCCCAAAATATTTTGGCTCCTGCTCTGGCTCTTGGCTCCTGCTCTGGCTCTTGGCTCCTGCCCCAAAATATTTTGGCTCCTGCTCTGGCTCTTGGCTCCTGCCCCAAAATATTTTGGCTCCTGCTCTGGCTCTTGGCTCCTGCTCTGGCTCTTGGCTCCTGCCCCAAAATATTTTGGCTCCTGCTCTGGCTCTTGGCTCCTGCCCCAAAATATTTTGGCTCCTGCTCTGGCTCTTGGCTCCTGCCCCAAAATATTTTGGCTCCTGCTCTGGCTCTTGGCTCCTGCCCCAAAATATTTTGGCTCCTGCTCTGGCTCTTGGCTCCTGCCCCAAAATATTTTGGCTCCTGCTCTGGCTCTTGGCTCCTGCCCCAAAATATTTTGGCTCCTGCTCTGGCTCTTGGCTCCTGCCCTGTATCTTGGCTCCTGCTCTGGCTCTTGGCTCCTGCCCCAAAATATTTTGGCTCCTGCTCTGGCTCTTGGCTCCTGCCCCAAAATATTTTGGCTCCTGCTCTGGCTCTTGGCTCCTGCTCTGGCTCTTGGCTCCTGCTCTGTCTCTTGGCTCCTGCTCTGGCTCTTGGCTCTGTGCCCCAAAATATTTTGGCTCCTGCTCTGGCTCTTGGCTCCTGCTCTGTCTCTTGGCTCCTGCTCTGGCTCTTGGCTCCTGCCCCAAAATATTTTGGCTCCTGCTCTGGCTCTTGGCTCTGCCCCAAAATATTTTGGCTCCTGCTCTGGCTCTTGGCTCCTGCCCCAAAATATTTTGGCTCCTGCTCTGGCTCTTGGCTCCTGCTCTGTCTCTGGCTCCTGCTCTGGCTCTTGGCTCGTGCCCCAAAATATTTTGGCTCCTGCTCTGGCTCTTGGCTCCTGCTCTGTCTCTTGGCTCCTGCTCTGGCTCTTGGCTCTGCCCCAAAATATTTTGGCTCCTGCTCTGGCTCTTGGCTCTGTGCCCCAAAATATTTTGGCTCCTGCTCTGGCTCTTGGCTCGTGCCCCAAAATATTTTGGCTCCTGCTCTGGCTCTTGGCTCGTGCCCCAAAATATTTTGGCTCCTGCTCTGGCTCTTGGCTCCTGCTCTGTCTCTTGGCTCCTGCTCTGGCTCTTGGCTCCTGCCCCAAAATATTTTGGCTCCTGCTCTGGCTCTTGGCTCCTTGGCGAGCAGGAGCGCTCGCCAAGGAGCGAAGAGCGGAGCAGCGCACATCACTGCTTTCAACAACTCCTTCTGCCCAAGAAAGTAGTCATAACTTTCATAACATTCGTCAAAATGTGCCTTTATTTTCAAAAAAAATTAAAGGCAAAATTTTCAAATTAAGGGCAATGCCTTTAATTAAGGGATATAATCGGACCCCTGGTTGAGAAGCCTTATAGGACAAGTTTCGCAATTTTGTAAAAGTGGGGTGTTCAGTTATTAGAGCATGTTCCCCTACTAGAGTAAATACGGTATATTTTAGAACACCTTTTTTGTGCGGCCTTTTTAATTTTTTATGCGTGAAGAATGCGTTTTTATGCGTTGTGCGGCCGACCTTTTTCAGAATAAAAAAGAATATTTTTGCTTTGAGGGAAAAACAAAGTATCCAGCTACCCTCCAGTACCCTTTATTTGGGTCTTTCAGAGCACAAAGTCAAGTTTTGGTCCAAAAAAATTGAATACCCCGTAAAATATTGGCTCCGGCTAATTTGCCGATTTCCACTTTGTACTATAACTATTTTAATTTGCAGCACCATCCGCAACTCTCCTATGGTATCCACCTCGAAAAGTGACAACACCACAATGCTCAGCACAGATCCACAGCTAAATTCTATTCCGGCCTCTTTTCCTAGAGTTGAGTTTATTGCCAAGGCTTCCAAAGCCAAGCCACAGAAAAGTTTCATACCTGCAGCACAATTGAGTACTGGCAAACCAGTCCAAGAATCCTCCACTTTACCGCCTAATCTAACTCCTACTGCCTCTCCACTACCTGGTCTACCACAAGTGGCTAGTCTAGCATCTGGCCAACAACCCCAAATAGCTGGTCTAGCCCCATTGTATACCAATTCATTACTAGAGCCAGAAGTAGATTCGAAACAGCCAGAAATGGTAGATGGAGACTACCAAGCTGGTCTAGGAGAATTTTCTCCAGCCTTCCTCTCTAACCCTAACCAGGTGGTCAGACCGCCATTGACGGTGACTACTCAGGCCCCACCATGTAGTGCAGTAGATTCAGTGAGATTAAAAGCTCAAAAAGAAGGCAAAGAAGATGGAGATGTGCTATCAAAAACTGAGATGGGTACTCCAGACCGGTTGGAGAATATTGGGAGTCCACCTGTATTGCCCACAACCACCACTACTATTTTGCCCTGTATAACTGCAACTCAACCTTCAGTGACTATTTCTACAACTTTTTCAACTCCAACACCTTGCTTTACCCCTTCTACGACGCCTTCACCTCAAGAATTAGTGGCCAGGGGAGTGCATATACCGTTGAAGAAGTATCCATTTGTGAATCCTTGGAAGGCCACTCCAGGTTCCACAGGCAGTAATTTAGAAGTTGGGGTGATAGAGCCTGTGCCTAAGGATCAGGAGCCTGAAATCCAAGAAGTTCAACCCTGTGTGGTTACGGCACCACCGCCATCAATTGGATCGATGGCTACAATTGACGCAAACAGTCAATCCACAGCTGACTCCTTGTCTACAGTCAACTCAAAAAGGCAACCTACAGTTGACTTAGGTGTAGCTAGCTTGCCATCCACAGACAGAATAATGCCTACAGTTGACTCAAATAGTCAACATATAGTCAACTCGGAACTGTCCACAGTCAACTCAAACATAGTTAACTCCCTGCCTGCAGTCAGCACGCAAGAAGATTATGAATACAATGGGCAGGTAGAAGAAATCCCCACACCCAACTCGGAAACAGTCAGCTCCCAACTATCTACAGTCAACTCTAATAATCAGCCACAGTCAACTCTCAACTATCTACAGTTGACTCAAACATTCAACCAGCAGACATCTCCCCTTCCGTAGTCGTCAGTCAGCCCTCTGTAGAAAATGGACTTGAGCCAACTCCATCGAGCTCTACAATCCACCCACCACCTTGTGTAGAATTTCCCAAAATAGATGAGCCCAAAAGTCTGGAAGAAGAAAAAGAAATTTTAAGAAGACTGTCGGCAAAGTATGGGAGCGGAACCAGAGATTTGTTAAGACGGATGGAACAGTTGTTGCAGGCACAGGAGGACATAAACCACAGCTTGAATTCTATGGTCGGTACTGCTTTACCTGGCAGTATTGGGGTTGGACAACAGCCGATAAAGCAAATGGACAGTGAGACATTAGCTTCTGATGCAGTTGCTGCAGCTCAAATGGTCAACAGCATTGGGCCTGCTGCTACTGTTGCTGCTGCTTCTAAAACGTATGTGGTTGAATCCGGGCATAACGGAATTTTGCAGAAAAATGCCGTCATTTTGAAAATCGACTATGGTTCGATCCTTTCTAGCAAAAAATGACTTTTTTGAACTTACTTGGCTCGCCTTGAACATGATACCAAATAATTGCTAAAAAGATCTTTTAATAACAGACAGCAGGGCTGCACCGGATATGAGAAAATATCGGATCGGATATCGGCCCCCGTAGCAATAACGAAAAATCCGCGGATAGAAAATTCGCAGAATACCGAAAAATCGGCGGATTTTTCTAGCCTGCTCGGGAGGAGGCTAGAAAAATAATTTCAATTTTTTTCTTTGCTATAAACATTCAAAAACTATCTTTAAGTAATTTGTTTGCCATAATAGGCTTAGAAAAGCATTGTAGAGGTAAAAAAAGCTGCATTGGGGGTGATGGGGATAAGTGGTCACTTATTAGGTCAAGTATTTTGACTGTTCTATGGATAAATCTTAAAAGTGGCCCATTTTGGCTTAAAAATGGCCCACTTTGGCCATTTACATACTAGTAGCTGTCAAGGCTTTACAGCACGAGTCAAAACAACAAATGACTTTATTCAACGACAACTGACAACAATTCAAAGACAACAAATTCAATACCACCATTCAGTCAATAACATGGGAAAAATTCAACGGAATTTTCATTTTGGTGTACCTGCGAAGCAAAAACCAAATTTTGACACCAGATTCATGTTGAGCATGGTCGATTTGCGTATTATCAGGTCATCCCGAAATTATCCATACTTTTTTTGAAACTATAGTTTGATGTTAGGTAGACGACAATTTTTTCAATATAGAATCCATAAGACGTTTTTATAATAGTCCTTTTCAGTTAACTGTAAATAGTTAACTGTAACTATTTAGTTAACTGTAATTATTTACTGTAACTGTAAATAGCTGGAAACAGTTAACTGTAAATATTTAGTTAACTGTAATTATTCACTGTAACGGTAAATAGCTGTAAACAGTTAACTGTAAATAGTGTTTAAACGTCTCTTAACCAGTGTTTTCAAAAGTAAAAATTAAACACGGTTCGATTTTGTAAGGAAAACGGTCTGAATTTTTTCTAACCCTCGAGATTTGCGCTGAACAAAACGTACTTTTCAGAATAACGATATCATTTTTGTACGATGAGATATAGCCTAAAGTCAAGGTAAAATCACCTTGATTTTACCGAGGGTCAAGGTCAAGGTAAAATCAAGGTGATTTTACCTTAATCACCTTGATTTTACTTGACTTTAGACTATATCTCATCGTACAAAAATGATATCGTTCTTCTGAAAAGTACGTTTTGTTCAGCGCAAAATCTTGACTTCAGGGAATAGGGAAAAAAAGACCCGTTTTCCTTACAAAAAATCGAGAAAAACGACCTTGATGTTTTAAAGTCAAGTTTTACCTTGACCTTGACTTTTGAAAACACTGCTCTTAAGTAATTTTTATACCCTGAAAACGATAAATACGATGTTTTCTAACATTTCTCTTACTAAAAAGTTAGGTTTTCGAAAAAAAATTGGTTACCACAGGTTGACCAATTGCCTTGGTTCCCCAAAAGACCAAAAAATATGGGATTTGAACATATTTTTGTTAGCGGGGGTCTGCCGCATAAAGAAAGTTTGGTATGCATACTGTTGTTATGCATCCAGAGTTACTTTCGAGTGATTTCCCTCCTCCCCCTTCAGCTACATAAGTACCAGCTTTCTTATAGATTGGTCATAGAAAGACGGGGTGTCAAAAAACAAAGAACCCCAAAGAAAGTCCTATATGAGGTTTGACCTTTGGACCTCACCTTAAATTGACCATAACTCAGTACCTCAGCCAACAATGAAATTACGTACACAATTATCCTTTTGACATCCGCACCGCACCAGCATCCGAATTTTCGTGTTCACAATAGACAAAATGCGGATGCAGAGCCTTTCAAAAATTTTGAATTTCTCTTCTATTTTTTTAACTTTAGATACTGTTTTTGACGAGCTTGACCCAAATTATTGTTTTGAAAGACTCTAGCTTTGTTATAAAGACTATTAAAAAAGTGTTTAGCCGTGCCATCTCAATATTATAAAGTTTCCCATTTCCCTCGAGCGAGAATTTAGATAAGAGTATCCGTGGCTCTGATATATCGAACTCATAATATTTTTTTCCATTTACTCTTTTCTAAGACCTCATACCAACATAATTCCGCTTTTTTGGACGTTTTGCGTTAGTGGGTCTCATGGTTTTTTCATCTTTTTACCCAAAAGTCGAACTTCTCGAATTTTTAATGAAAAAAAGTCAGCCAATTTGATGCTAGATTCAAATTTCTCGTCAAATTTTGGCCCTAGTAGTCATTGGTTTACCTGGTTTGAAAAAAAAAATATTTTTTTTTTTACTATTAATGGGTCAGTCAAATTTTTTTATGCACGAGATGTATCCCGGCAAAAAGGGATGATTTGATAGATAATTACAGTGAACCCTCGATTTAACGACACCCCGAAAGGCCCTCATAGCCCCTCATTGAAATTTCGAAATACTATAGAGGTGCCGATAGGCGCCTGTGGTCCCTTGTTTTAGAGTATTGTGGCCTGCGCTTTTTGAGCTGCGTGCCCAATAATCTGTAAAAAATAATCTGTAACGGCCAATATATGGAAAAAATATTATGAAATGTGTATTAAAAATATTCGGTCAAATTTGGTAATATTCGGTCATTTTCTTTGTAATAATTGTATTAGAAAGTTAACTGTGCAGGAGGGTTAACTGTACTGGTGGTTAACTGTACTGAAGGGTTAACTGTACTGGTGGTTAACTATACTGAAGGGTTAACTGTACTGGTGGTTAACTATACTGAAGGGTTAACTGTACTGGTGGTTAACTGTACTGAAGGGTTAACTGTACTGGTGGTTAACTGTACTGAAGGGTTAACTGTACTGGTGGTTAACTGTACTGAAGGGTTAACTGTACTGGTGGTTAACTGTACTGAAGGGTTAACTGTACTGGTGGTTAACTGTACTGAAGGGTTAACTGTACTGGTGGTTAACTGTACTGAAGGGTTAACTGTACTGGTGGTTAACTGTACTGAAGGGTTAACTGTACTGGTGGTTAACTGTACTGAAGGGTTAACTGTACTGGTGGTTAACTGTACTGAAGGGTTAACTGTACTGGTGGTTAACTGTACTGAAGGGTTAACTGTACTGGTGGTTAACTGTACTGAAGGGTTAACTGTACTGGTGGTTAACTGTACTGAAGGGTTAACTGTACTGGTGGTTAACTGTACTGAAGGGTTAACTGTACTGGTGGTTAACTGTACTGAAGGGTTAACTGTACTGGTGGTTAACTGTACTGAAGGGTTAACTGTACTGGTGGTTAACTGTACTGAAGGGTTAACTGTACTGGTGGTTAACTGTACTGAAGGGTTAACTGTACTGGTGGTTAACTGTACTGAAGGGTTAACTGTACTGGTGGTTAACTGTACTGAAGGGTTAACTGTACTGGTGGTTAACTGTACTGAAGGGTTAACTGTACTGGTGGTTAACTGTACTGAAGGGTTAACTGTACTGGTGGTTAACTGTACTAGAGCGCAATATTGCCAGTTGAGAGTAGCACACATGGCGAAATATGCCTTTCTTGTCTTTTTCCTTCATTTTTAGTCTTCCGATCAAAGAAACTGCAGCACCAAGACAGTGGTTTTGAAGCTTTTGTCATTGCTATTTTTAAAAAGAAAATGACCGAAAATAAGAGAAAATGACCACCCTCTGGTCATATGACCAGAATATGACCGACCGTTACTTATTTAGGATTCGGGTGGTGAGCAGATCGCCTAAACACAGGAAATGGCAGCCGTCCCTGTCCAATCACCACCATCCAACAATAGATGTGCCTCTAACCCTATCCAGAAGAAAAGTCGGTAAGAAAAAGGGGCGCAATCGACACCATGACAAGCAACAGCAATCACACAAATCTTCTGGTGGAAGACGTAAAAAAACTAAATTAATGCATGCTACTAGGGCAAGACACTCAAACGAAAGGCTAGTATTAGGTAAGCAAGGATTTTTTTGACTAAAAACTTGCGATTAAATAGTGAATATTTCAGAAAGAAGAACTCACACCAATAGAATGGATTATGAAGAATAAATAGAAAAGAGAAATAAAATTGATTTTACAAATATTTTAAAATTTTTTAAAGCAAATCCTTAGAATAATACAAGGGACAAGTTTTTGTGGCGCAATTATAATGGGCACAATTAGGATCTTTCAAAGTACAGGGTGTCCCGAAAAATTCCCCGATGAAAGTTGTTGAATTTTTTTTTGTTCTGACACGATTTTGAAATCCTGTTTTCACAGACAGATTTGGGGTACTCCTTCGGCTGGGCCCCCCTTTTTTTCAAATATATTGTAACTTGTGTCATTTTATATAAAGAGCTCCCAGTTATAAAAAATGGAAAATCTGCGAGGTATCAATCTGTATCAACTCATTGTGCTGGTTCATGGTAAAGCTGACGATGAATTCCAATAGTGGCTTCAAACAATTGGGGTGCTTCACACATCTCCATTGTGCATCTGTGGAAAACCTATGAGCTATAAACGACGATCAGATGGAAAGCAACGTTTTCGGTGCGACCGCAAAAACTGCAAGAGGCAAATCGGCTTCCTCAATGGGACCATTTTCGAATCGGCTCAAATTAGTCTGAAAGAAGTTAGTCGCTTTACTTTATCTATAGCATTTTTATGGTATTTATATTTGAGATTTTTCTGTTTTCCTACTATTGGGTACATGATATGGCTACAGACAAGGTTCTGGAAAGAGAATTTTGTTTAATGTGAATAAAATGGCTCAAAGTTATCTTAATTAAATTTGATTTTTGTTTGTTTAAATTTAAAAAATTCGAAAAAATTTGAAAAAAGAGGGGCCCCAGCCGAAGGAGTACCCACAGATAGTCTCAGAATGTTACAGCATTCATTATTCTGCTAAGTTCACGAAAAAAATTTTTTGGTCATTTTTGCCTTGGTCCCCCCTGTGGTCCGAAAATACCGATTTTCACACTTTTTTGTTTTAGGTACAAAACCACAGGGGGACCAAGGCAAAAATGACCAAAAATTTTCGTGAATTCAGCAGAATAATGAATGCTGTAACATTCTGAGACTATCTGTGAAAACAGAATTTCAAAATCGTGTCAGAACAAAAATTATACGTATTTCCTCTAATTAATGATTCTTGATTCAAATCGTGTTTTTGGCATTGTGTTTGACCCACTTTTTGATCACTTCTCTCAGGCAAGTTACCAACCATTTAATAGCTCATCTTTCTGGCTACAAAATGGGCGGTAACTTGTCTGAGAGAAGTGATCAAAAAGTGGGTCAAAAACGCAATGCCAAAAACACGATTTTGAATCAAGGGGGGGATGCGTTAATTAGAGGAAATACGGTAACTGTCATCGGGGAAATTTCTTGGGACACCCTGTACAGTCGACGCTCTATAAGATACACCCCTTAAGTTCGTTCCCGCCTTGGGTCCGACACTTTTTTAACCTGATTTCTGAAATGTTTTGCCAAATGTGATTCGTCAATCTAGTCGGAAATATCGCACGGATTCCGATTTTACCGATCGTTTTTGCAATCTAAAATATTTTTGCCAGTGAGACCCGCAATAAGATACACCTTTTAAAGATTTAGGTGTATCTTATATAGAGAGCGTCGACTGTAGTCAAAAATGGGCAGTAGGTGAGTTTTGAACAGTTTGGGAAGGGAAATTTTAGAAATCGTCAAATTTGGCTAGAAAAACGAGTCCCGGACTTGAAATGGTTTCTAGTTTCCATAGATGCTCGATGTTGTGAAGATTTGCTCCAACTTTGTAGGGCAGATCCAGGGCTACATTTTGGCATATGACTCATAGCTGAGAATAATAATTTCTCACTTTTCGATGCAAAACAAGTTTTTATGTAACTTTTTGCCTTGTGCCTGGTGGACAAAAAGTCCTTGGACACTTTTCTAGCTCATTTTTAGTAATATTTTCTCGATTGCAAAATCAATCCAAACATAGGGTTTTGTAGCCTTTTTCTTCCTCTTTCAAATGGTATATATACTTTATTTGGGATGTAATAGAATAATAGAATAGACATTATTTGGCTTGAAACACCTGTAAGATCATTTTGAAAAGTTGGCGTTGGATTTTAGCCATTTTCATCACTTTAACTGGTCGAAATTTTGTTTCAAGATTTATTGCTTTAGCAATATTTTAGCACCATGTTGTAGCGCAGCTCAAGAACTATAAAAAGCATTTTACAGAATAATTTTCGGATTTTAGCCATTTTTGAAGAAATTGATTTTTTCTAAAAGACCATATCTCAACACTCAGAATTTCAAAAATTATTCTGTAAAATGCTTTTTATAGTTCTTGAAAAATGGTGCTAAAATATTGTTAAAGCAATAAATCTTGAACGAAAATAGCGACCAGTTAAAGTGATAAAATGGCTAAAAGTGACCAAGCCGGTATTCCGCGAACTTTTGGAACAACCTAATATTATAGAGTCCATTAGAAAAAAGGTAATGTGCTGAAAGTGGTTTTGAAAACTAGAGCCCACTGCATATAGAAACTCTGGTATGTACCCTAGGCTTGGGTTAGAGATGCGCACACACACATACCTGCGACATAAATCCGAGCAAATGCATTTAGACATTCTTTTTTACCGGTTTCTGCTCCGTAAACTCTTAGGGTAGCCGGTCAAAACCGAGTAGCTCTGATTTTTTGGGGGGTCGGTGGTTTGAAATCGAGTAGAGAGGGGTTGGTTTTGGTTTAAAAACGATTAGCGCCTGAATTTTGTCTTGTGTCCAAAATCAGGAGGCGTAAATTTGAAATCGGGCAATACTTTTTTTGGCTCTATATGTGTTCGCATCCCTCCCGAAAAAAAACTGCCTTGGTCCCCCACGTTGTCGTTTTTTTGCAATTTTTTGAAAAATTTGCCTTGGTCTCCCACGTTGTTTTTTTTTGCAATTTTTTGAAAAATTTGCCTTGGTCCGCCCTGCCGTTTTTTAAATAATTTTTCCACAATTTTAATTTTCAACAATTTTCTGACATCACACAACTATTCAAACACCATGCAACTTAAAACATCATTTAGATTTAAAACTCTATTCGATACTTTTTTGCTTGCACATAGGTATGCGGTTTCTCAGATACGTATCAGCAGTTCTTTGGTACTTATATTGCGCTGTCATCCAATAAAATTCTTTGTGCTATGAAAAATTTTTCGAATCAATTGCGAGACATTTCTATGTTCCCAATTTCCTGATGGGTGATGGAGACAAAACGATTTCATCAGGTTCACTTTGGCTTTTTTCCATGCTTTTCCCTATTTTGCAAGTATTTTGTAGCTGCTCAAACAATTTGGCCATCAATTCGCCGTGGTATGTGCTATGCTCATGTCAAGATGAACCTCACGAAAAAGCTTCGTTCAAAGATTTTGGCTCCTATACGCGAAACAGTTTACAGGGATTTTGCCATTATACAATGTGCCTCTTCTTCCGAAGAATTCATCATAAGTAACTCAGCAAAAGTTGACGTATATAATAAACTAAATTATTTAGCATCCAATTTCTAAAGAGAGAAGTGGTCAAGACTTTTTGCTGAATTGCTTAGATCTTTGGAATTTTATGCGTACTTTTTCAATCAATGGGTCGACTCGCCGTTGAATGGTTGGTACGAAAGATTCTCTGATTATGCTTCTACAAACAATGGATTGGGGAGCACGAATGCCGTCCTTAAAAAGTTGACATTTCGAAAGAGGTTGGGATTGCCTGAATTATTGAAAGCTGCTGAACAGATTATCAATCTTTGCAGTGCTCAGCCAGAAAACCAAGTTTGTATTTGCTGTATAAATTCCTAGTCCATGACAGCGTATTAATCTAGGGGCCAGCGATTCTTCCAAGACTTTCTTCTTCATTGTACAGAGAAGCCTTTCTGCTAAAAGAAGAGAACCTTATTTTGTTTTACGCTGTCATTGATGGAATCAGCTCCGAAACTCACATTCTCTGCAGTCAAGATGTGTGTTCCGCAGTGGCTACAAAAATGTACAGTGAGTTGACTCTTCTATCTTTCACCAGTTGGAATCGCTATGAAGAAATCAAGAGAAAGCTCCGGGTTATCTGTCCATCTTGGATTTGGCAAACCCATCATGTGTGCAACTGCAAAGAAGGTACGAAAAAGATGCTCTGCAAGCATAGTGTGATGGTTATGTGCCAGAAAGGAAAACTGGTTTATCCGCCTGATGCCAAGACTAGTCCGCTCCAAAAAAAAAAGGAAGCTTTACACCAATCGAATTGTTTTTGACTTTGCAAGATTCCCAGAGAGCAATTCAATTCTTGACTTAACGACTTGTTTGAATGGTCGTAGACATGTCTGAAAAAGTAACGATAGATGAGTGGAAGGAAAAGGACGGAAAAATAAAAAAAGACGACAGGATACTGGCCTACCAAGATTTGGTACAGAAAAAAGGAAATTTGGTAAAAAAAGAAGGAAATTTGGTACAAAAAGAAGTAAAGATGGTACAAAAAGAAGTAAATTTGGTACAAATCAGATTTGGTACAAAAAAAAGTATTGCCCTTTGAAATCTTGCGTTTTACAACTTTTATGGTCATGCTCTTTTTTCTCGGAAGATTAAATTTCTACAGCGTTTTTCAAAAAATAATTTATTGTAAAAAGAGAAATTTTATTTGCAAACAACCATATAGATAGATAAATTTGAGATCTTTTACCTATTTCACACATATCCCACAGGGAACACAAACGTCAAATAGTCACTCCAGGCTATACCTTTGGCACGATTAGTTTGAAAAAACACAGTCCAAGCAACAATGACCACCAACCAACAAAGCATGCCTAGGAAAGAGGCTCTAATATCTAAAAAAAATTATACGACTTGTTCAAGAACCATCATCCGTGAAAAATATTTACAAAATTTTAGTGATTTCTGCTCCACAAACTCTTCTTTGCAGTATGCATACTTGTAAAACCACACTACATTGACTAACCAAACCAATGGCAATAGCGCAATACCAACTGTAATTTATATATGAGACTGTAAAAAGATTCTATAAGATGACTCCTAGATCAGTTTTCGCATACATTTTACTCCTCCTATGGTTTTACCTTTTACAGTTCACTCCAGAAGCATGGATTTTTAATTGTCCTGACTTTTATATAAAAAATTTCGAAAATATGAGAACACATAAAGACTCAGTTTTAAATTCCGTTCTTATATTTAAAGTAAAAAAAAGCTTTTGAGGTTTTTTTATACGGTGGACGTGATCAAAAACACAGAGAAAACTACGCTCAAAACTATAAATTTCAATTTATAACACAGAACGACAAAAGGATTGTCTATAATATAATGATAAGTCAGCCGATCTTTGCTTAGAGATTTTGTACATTATTCTTATACAAAAAATAGCTCCTACGACATGTCGTGGCCCAAATTAATTAATTTGAAGGAGTCTGCTGTTGTAGAAGAAAGTAGAAACCTACTGTAAAAGTAATGCTTGCATATCTTTAGCTTCTCCTCATTGCTGGTTTTTTGTAAGTTCACAGCCATGCGTCAGCTGTAATCAAATAATTACTATCAGAAGCCTTCATCTTCTCTCATACTCCAAACATACTAACCATCGCAAATCAAGTTCAAACTATTAGACAAGGCAATAGCTAATTAATTTATTTATATTACACACAAACATTTATTTCTTAAGACCGATTTGTATTTTTGAAACAACTGATCTCCAAATTATTTTGAATTTGGACTAGTGCATTCACCTGTCGATTTCTCCAAACACCACATCCAGAGTGCCAATGATTGCGACCAAGTCAGCGATAAGATGAAGATTAGCTATGTCATGTATCTTAGCCAAATGAGCGAAACCTGAAATCATACATCAATACATTGCCAAGTAAGTGAGGTGTCTTATGTATGCGTGAAGCAAGTAAATGTTTAACCTGGGGCACGTATGTAGCATCTATAAGGCTTGCTTGTACCGTCAGCAACGATATACACACCGAATTCTCCCTTTGGCGCTTCGATTGGCACATAGCAGGCTCCTGGAGGCACTTGGTAGCTCTCAGTGAAATACTTGAAGTGGTGGATTAAAGCTTCCTAAACAGAATAATAATTTAAACCCCCATAGATAGAAAAAAGATAAAGGAAAGTTAAATACTGACCATGCTGTCCTTCATCTCCGCTAAAAAAACGAAAGATAATTTCTAAAAGCAGAATTTGATATTAAAAAAATTACCTCTGCTAGGAGGCACTACCTTCCTATCATCAACTTTGATTTCGCCGGCCGGCATATTGTTCAAGCACTGGTGTATAATTCTGAGACTTTGGCGCATCTCTTCCACTCGGCACAAGTATCTGAATACGAAAAAATTAACATGGAAAGAATTTTTTCTGCTAACACAAACCTGTCATAGCAGTCGCCCTTTGTACCAACAGGAACGTCAAACTCTACTTGGTCATAGGCATCATAGCTGAAAATTATAATTGGAAACGCTAAATCGTTTGTACAGAAACGGTTATATAGTGACAAAATCCACTCTATAGAAAATTGATAAAATTGATCTCGGTTTTCCTGGTACTTTTTTAAATATATTTTTGCACCTTTGCCTGGCAACTTTTCATGGGAAATGAAAAAATCCTAAAAATCGAAGGTTGAATTTTTTAGTTTTCCAGGGCAAGTTTTTTTTTTGGATTTTTTGAGTCTGTTCATGTGACTTTTTTTACTTTTATAAAAAAAGATTAGGCAAGAATTATAAGCAGAAATTGAGTTATGAGTGGATCAAGCGAGCAGTGTTTCCAATTTTTGTGTGACAGTGACACTGACAATGACACTTCGATGTCACTGTCTGTGTCAAAGTCAGTGTCACTATCACACTGACTTTAATGATGTCGATTGACGTGTCTATCATTATTACTTTTTCAAATACTTCTTTTTATAGATAATACGATGGAGAACTCGCAATCAGATGCCAACTCTTTCGATAGTCCAGTTAATGGGAAAAAAAAGAAACTCGACCCAGTATGGCAAAATTTCACTCAATCAAATGGACTCAAGAAGGCAAGATGCAGTGTCTGTCATGAGGTTAGTGCTCTTTAAGTTACTTTCCGTGAATATTTTTTGCTTGAGGAAATGACCAATACAACAAATGTTCTCCGGCGACATCTGGATTCGAGGCACAAAGACATCACATCGCTGCCAATTCAGACATTGAGTAAGGCTACGGTTACAAGGTTTGTCTTGTCAAAATTCTCTCAACGTAAGTTTCATACATGTCTAGCATATTTTTCAGAATGGCTCAATTTGACTCAATCTTTGGGGATGATTTAGCAAAGCCGTCGCTTTCGGTGAATGTCTTCCCTAAGCCTCCAATGCTGAAGCTTCTGAATCTAATGAACAAGCAGTGCACGGCATGGTTTAAGTTTTCAGCTATATGTTATTTTACTCTATGTACTTCTTAGATTCCAAAGAGTAACTCGACTGATTGAGGTTATAAAACAGTTCTTAGAAGTCAAACAGTCTTTGGGAGAAATTCAGTCGCTGAAAATATTGATAACCACTGCAGAGGAAATAGATGTAATTTTTTTGTATTAGTGGTTTTGCTTTGCTACTATTATTTCGAAGCTAGAAGCCTTTCAACTAAAGGGGTCAAGAATCGAACTAAATTCGAACTCTTGAATGCCAAATTAATCGTTTCTTGCAATATGTTCTTCATGGAGAATAGCTGCTTAGTTTTGTTGATGTTATTTCCCGTGAATAAAGTTTTAGTTGTGATAGTATCACAGCGACAATGACGTTGACGTCAAAGTGACATCAGTGTGACAGTGACACATGGATGAAAATGACACTGACAGTGACAATGACAGTGACATCGAGGTGTCACTGTCAGTGTCACTGTCATTTTAAAAAAGCGCATGAGAAAAGCGCATCATTTTAAAAAGCTCATTTTAAAAAGCGCAGAGACAATCACAGTGACACTGATTTTTTCGATGCCAATGTCAGTGTCACTGCCATTATTGGAAACACTGCAAGCGAGCTAATTATTCAAAAAAAATTCAATTTTGAATTTGGCGCCAAAACTTGAAATTTTTTGTCTCGACAGGAGCTATGGGTAAAAAGTGTTTCTAGGGCAACTTTTGCACTGACAAACATTTGGAACAAACATTTGGAACAAACATTTGGGGCAAACATTCGGAACAGACATTTGGAACAAACCTTTGGGACAAACCTTTGGGACAAACCTTTGGGACAAACATTTGGAACAAACATTTGGAACAAACATTTGGGACAAACATTTGGGACAAACATTTGGGGCAAACATTTGGGGCAAACATTTGGGGCAAACATTTGGAACAAAACATTTTTAAATTTTCGACGAAATTTTAAACTTTTAATAAAATAATCCCAGAAATCTGAAAATTTTTCAAATAAATCCCACATTTTTTTATTTTCAAACGAAACAAAGTTACAAGTGGGTATGAGACAACTCCAGGCTGGGTTAGATGTCCTGAAATTGGGTATTAGTTTCTAAGGCAACTATTTGCACTTAAAAACATTTGTAACAAACTATTTTGAAATTATCGACAAAATTTTTAGATTTTTTGTATTTAAAATTTAAATTGGGGCAAAATGCGAATTATTGGTTTAGTATGGATCTGTTATCATAAATAGGTTTTATAGCAAATTTCAGCGTTAAAACGATAAATTATGTCTAACTTACCGTATTTCCTCTAATAGAGCCCCCGGAGGCTTTATTTTTTGCATGCCCGAAAATCGAAAAATTTGGAATTCGATCTCGAGATTTTTGGGTGTTCAACTAAAATCTGAAAAGTGCAATCAGTGGGAGTTAAGAAAACGCGTAAAACAGCTTTGCAAAAAACTGACTCTGGGCTGAGATATAGGTCCTCAAAGTTAGGGGTGTCGGCTTATTAGAGGAAATACGGATGTTAAACGCCTATAAAAAGCTATAATAACACGATTAAAAATGAAAATAAAAACATTTTTCAACAAAAAGTGTGTTTCTATTGCAAAATTTTGGCTCTTAGTGGCCACCTAGAACAGGTACGACGCTCGCAGCGCGTTTAAAATCAGCTAAAATTTAGTTTTCTCGCTTAAAATATCTTCTCCTTGGTCTCGCTAGTCCATTCGAGAGAAAATTTACCAGGAAAGGGACAAAAGAAATAATAATAAAAAGCTTACGGCTGAGTCTTTCGAATATCCCATTTTATACCAGAAGCACGCAACATAACTCCAGTGAAACCCCAATTGAGCGCATCACTAGCCTTGACTATGCCGACTAAAGACATCGGTAATTTTTGTGTAAACACCTCATGTATCAAATTTTACCATCCACAGTACGCTGTTTCCAAATTCGACCTTCTGTCAGCATATCTTCCATTTCGTCAATTCTTTGAGGGAATTTTACGGCCCAGTCGTAGATGTCGTCCATCATCCTACAAACTTCATAAATCTAACACCCAAGCCATAATAACAAATAATAAGCACATACCCAATCGGCATGTCCCAAGCCACACCACCTGGTCGAATATAGTTGGCGTGCATCCGAGCTAAAAAAATATATGTTAATGCAACTCCTAAAGACAAAAATTCTACCTCCAGACACCCTTTCTGAGAATTCAAAGAGCTTTTCACGTTCCTCAAACATCCAAAAGAATGGAGTCATGGCACCGACGTCTGAAAAATATCCCTTGTCGAATAATATGAGTTTACCAAAAGCACACACCAAGAGCGTGAGTAGTAAGTCCCATGATGTGGTTCTGAATGCGGGTCAGCTCAGCGAACAAGGCTAAAATTGGTTTTTAAGGTTAGAAGTAAGGGATGACAGTGTATCTAATGAACATTCTCGGTAACATGGGCTATGTTCAATAAATTTCAGGGCATCAATCTTCAATGCTCCGTTTCAGACACCATCAAAAACAAAAGAATATCAAAATACACCAAAAGTTTGAAAAAGAAAAAATGTCGAAAAGGACCTAAAATGTGCACTTATATGCATAGGTCGGTCCTCTGGTTTTTATACACTCTCTATAATCATTGGTGATGTTTAAATGGGCTACTGAATAGGGTATTGCTTTTTTCTGCTGCAAAAAAAAGACTTTTTCTGCAAATATTGTTGTTGCAAATAGACTTTTTTACTGCAAATCGGTTTTTTTGCTGCAAACAAATATTTTTCTTAGCAAAAAAGCCGATTTGCAGCTTAAAAAAGTCTCTTTGCAGCATGAAAGAGCTTTTTTGCAGCAGAAAAAGCTTTGTCCTACTGAATATTCCTTGCACTAATGACTCTAAAGTCTAGGTACTTCCAATTTTAGCAAGTACCGTGCAACCAAAAAAATCTATTACTTGGACATATTTCGAAAGGCTTAAAAATTACTTCTTATCCATTTTGCGCGCGGTGGAATGTCGATTCCCAACAGTTTCTCGACAGTCAAGGAGAAGGCTTGCTCATTGCACATCATAGAGACATAATCCAGACGATCGAAGTAGGGAAGAGCTTGCGGATAGGTCTTGTATTCACACAATTTCTCGGTGGCTCGATGCAACAATCCAATGTGAGGCCAAGCTTTGATCACCACCTGAGATGCAAAATGTTACAAAGTCTGTAAAAATAGCTAAACAGTCACTCGATTAAATGAGTTCCCAGACCTGACAAACAATCTAAGAAACTGCTTCGAAATATTTGGCCAATATCAAGCATAGATTTCCTGATATCGATTTTCAGCATCTGATATGATAGTGATATGATATGGGCGCCTAAAATTTTCGTCTGATATGATAGTGATATGATATCGTGTGACATGATGCCCAGATGCTATGATATGACTCCCCGAATTTTCGTCTGATATGATAGTGATATGATATGGATTCCCGAAATTTTCGCCTGATGTGATAGTGATATGATATGGGTGCCGGGAATTTTCGTCTGATATGATATTGATATGATATGGGTGCCCGAAATAGAGAGAGAATCACGGTTTTTCCTTTGCCCTTCCACTGCCCTCTTGTTGCTATTGGCTCTTCAGTAGTGGCTTCCATAATTTCGGCGTCCGTAAAAAGAGGGTGGAATTGGTTTGAAGACGGAGAGAAAATGGAGCATGGGAAATTGTGGGAATCTGATATGGTGGTGATATGATATGGGTCCCGAAATTTTTGTCTGATATGATAGTGATATGATATGGGTGTCTGAAATTTCCGTCTGATATGATAGTGATATGATATGCGCCCCTGAACTTTCGTCTGATATGATGGTGATATGATGTGATATGATGCCGAATGATATGATAGGGTATATCATATCATGTCATTTCACTATCATATCAGATTTTCTGATATCAGGGAATCTCTGATATCAAGTGACCACTACTTTTTCCAGTAGCGGTCGTGTACCAAAGGGGTCTTGTATCTTCTATTCAGCAGTGTTGAGTTTTACGGTGAACCTACAGCGGATTTTGGTTAATTTTTTAGCGCGATCAGTTTGAACAAAATAGGTTTTTACAAGGAGATTTTCGATTTTGCAATGTCTATTTTTCAATGCCTGTTAACCGGCCTTGGCCGTGTTTTAAATGTGAAGTAAATCAAGCGGAATTAGGAATGTACACGGTAACAGCAACCAACTTACTTCCCCTTCCAATTCAAGCATCAATCTAAGAACACCGTGGGCAGCTGGGTGCTGTGGACCAAAGTTGAGAATCTGGAAACATATAATCGGAGTCAAGAACAAACCAGACATTTAATGTGTGTCGATTACCATGTTTTCGAGCTGCTTTTCTCTGTTGCCAGCAAGACGATTATTGTCTGACCATCTCGGATAATTCTCAATAAGTTTTTCGAGTTCAAGAGCACCAATGCCTTCAGCAACCTGTCGAGTACCCTTTTGTTCCAGAAATATCAGCTTAGAGCTTTGAGCAGACTAAATACGGAATCTTTCAAAGACTATTTCCAAATTAGGAAGTATCGTAAACCTTGAATTGTCTCTCGAATCTCGCATCAGGCATCCAAATCGGTCCATTCATTGCATTGCACAAAGAAATGGTGCGAGTCGACTGCAGATGAGGAACAACAGCATTATGCACAGAAGAGCTGAATCCTGAAGGCCGTGGAATTTTTGAAATAACGTTTCTCGCAGCCATCTTCAGCGAAATCTAAATAGCAAATCTAAATAGCGGTTGATTTGTATCAAAAGCAAGGTACAGCAGGGTTGAAAAGGTTAAAGCACGGTCGAAATTGGACTGCCTAACTGAACAAAATACCAGAATTAAGACCTACTAGGCGGGATTTTAAACCCCTAATTTCGAAAACATAATTTAGAGGCATCAAATTTTCATGATGATTTGTTTCATGAATTATCTTGGGAACGATTTTGTCCTCAAACACAATTCTGCAAAATTTACAGTGTAAATTTCATATTCTTTGGAAAAAACAGTTTTTAAAGGGGCATGCTCACCTGTTCAAAATTCGTCCCGCCAATTCAATTTTTTTTTCAATCATTGAGATTTTCTACGGATTTTTGACCCTACCGGAGTATAACCGGCCCCCCCATTGAAATTTTTTTAAAAGTGTTTTCAAACACCCTACCGTATAACCTCTTTTAATCCCCCCCGGGGGGATTATTTTTCAACCCTCCCAAAATCGGAAAAATTTTGGGCCGATCTCAAGATTTTCGGGTGAAAATCCAAAATCGAAAAAGCGGAACCGGTAGAGCTCATGGCAGTTAAGAAAACGCAAAAAACAGATTTGTAAAATATTTAGTTTAAGCTGAGATATAGGTCTATAAAGTCAGGGGGGATTATTAGAGGGGGGGGGGTGATTAATAGAGGTTATACGGTATATCAACCTAAAATCACCTCAGAAATTCAAAAAGACATTATTTTTGTGTTCTGGTCAATAAAAAATTGAGTTTTGGGCATTTTGAAATTTCGGCCATTTGACTGTTTTACCATGTTTTGGTCACTGGAGCTAGGCAAAAAGAGCCTCTAAATGCATTTTTCATGCGTCATGCGTCACAGCTTGGTTCATTTGGAAATTGAAAAAAATCGGTATATAGAGCAACAAGCAAGAAAAATAACAATAGGCGGTAGACGGGCAACTTTTGTGGAAAAACGCGCAGCTTTTCTGACGAAACGGGCAGTTTTTATCATATTTCCTAAAACAATAGTATTTTTATACCAAAATAGTATTATTTAGGTATAACTTTTATATATAGTTATAGCCTTTGCAGGACCCTGGAAATTTTAAGCATTATATGTCCTTTCTGATCAGTTTTCTGAACTGAGTACCACCACCTACTTCAATACCACTAGCCGTGCGCCATGTCCTGGGTATTATCACCTTGGCACACCACCTACGACTCTAAGTTACAAAATAATAATAACTACCACCGAGATTTGTAACTGTGACTGAAATGAAATGGTGAAAAAGCTGCAGTCAGACATGTCAGCAGGAAAATCCTGCTGAGTTGACGAGTCTCAGCGCTTTTTTTTGCTTAAAATCAGCCAGCTTAAGAGCAAATTGAAAAAAAGGACAAGAAATAGGGTGAGCAAGTGAATAAAAATGTTCGTAATTTTTAAGGCAAAATACGCTAATTACATAAAAAAATTTAAGTAATATATGTAGACATTCCTACAAAAGTCAACAAAATTTTTAGAAGGTTATCACGGCCTTTCAAAGCGCCCGAAAAGGTCCATTTTGGATTTTGGTACATGTTTGCATGGCGCAGAAGGTAATGCTTTCCGTCAGACCATTTTTACATAGCAAATAAGGCGGTTTTTTGAAGTTAAAAGTTCAAGAACACCAAACACCAAGTTACAACTCTATTAGGTAGGCTTGCGATTCTAGTTTCTAAATAGAAGTCAAATTTTGCAACATCTTCGCAAAATATAGCACAAAAAGGGAAAAGTATGAAACATTTTCAACAAACGATCATCAACAGAAACTATTGGCAGACCGTTGATAACTATACGTTGACAACTGTGGAATTTCTGGTATATTATACGAGAAATTCTACGGTTTTCAAGCACAGTTATCGATTACAGTCGAACCTCGATAAACGGGCACCCCTAGGGGACTGCTTAAGGTGCCCGTTTATCGGGGGTGATTATCTTAGCATCAACAACACACGTAAATCGTCAACAATTATAGGATGGCAGGTTGGCGATGTTTTTTGCCTTCTCCTGAAGATCCTTGATGTAAAAGACGAAAAAGTGAAAGAAAAGCTCACCTTGACCAACTAATGTTACTGCCGTATGCTTCCGCTTTGACATCTAAAACGCAAAAGGCAAATCACAAAATTCAAAAAAAAATGACACAGCGACACAAAAAATAACAACAGGAATTTGAACACGAAAACTTTGAAAAAACTATTAAACCTTTTTAAAAATCATGCAAAATCTGGAGCTCTGTGCTTGGGGTGCCCGTTTATCGAAGGTAATTTTCTTAGACGGGACCGGGCTTGAGGTGCCCATTTATCGGGGGTGCCCGTTTACCGGAGTGCCCGTTTATTGAGGGTAAACTTTGCCTTATTTAAGGCAAATCCAACCAAATTTTCAAAAAGTGCCCGTTTATCGGGGTGCCCGTTTATCGAGGTTCGACTGTATATTCTAAGAAACAAAATTTTTGAAATGACGCCAATTGCTGATTGCTGAACCATGACTGACATACAAATGTAAAATACTGATGTAAAAAGTGCTTAAAACACTCGTGAATGTTATCAACGTGTGAAACATGTGTAAAAAACACTTAAAGAAGGGCATTTAGACGTTCAGAGAAACTTCGCCCCAACTTCGCCAAAATTTTTGGTTCTTTTCGGTTATCCGGGGGACCTTTTAAAATTGCTCTAAAAATGCTTTTTTGATTTAAAGTTCATAGCGGCTAGAAATGCACAGACTCACTGTAATACATATTTTTTGCAAACAGACAAAAATGTAAAATTATGCTAATCAAAAAAAAAAGAAAAAAAGCATTTTAGAGCAATTTAAAAGGTCCCCAACCGAAAAGAACCAAATTTTTGGCGAAGTTATGGCGAAATTTTGACGAAATTGCACTTTGACAAAACGCCAAGAATTTTGGCGACGTTCGCCATATATGGCGAAATTGAGTTCTATAGTTTGCATACTGTTTTATGCATCCAGAGTCTGTTTTCGAGTGATTTATGTCTCAGGTATGTGTGTGTGCGCATCTCAGCCCCAAGCCTCTAAGCCCCCTTCGGGGGTGTAGGGGGCTTGGAGGCTTAGAAGGTTAGAGATGCGCGCACAGACTTACCTGCGAGATGAATCCGAGCGACACTCTTGATAATACATGCATAAAGAGACTCTTTTAGCATAGTCCCAGTGATAAAAACCAGGTAGAATATCCTAAAAGGGGTATCCTACCCCCAAAAGTCAAAATTTCCAAAAAAATATTTCTTTTCCGGAAATAGTCTCCCGCCACCTAAAAACATTTTTTCTGCACGTTAAAGATGCTAAAACACACGAAAAAGTGGTTAAAACCGGTTTTTGGGGGGACTTCCTTTACTGACTTCTTATACTTGATATATTGGTTTTTAATCGAAAATGTTATAAAAGAGAGTTTTTAACAAAAATGTCAAATTTTTGTAAAAAAATATTTTCTCCGAAATTTCTCCAAAATTAGCGGTTCTCCACTTTTTGGACAAATGTCCAAAAGGGGGTGAAACGTTTCACCACCTTTTAGACAAATGTCCAAAAGGTATTTCAGTAAAACCGAGTAGCTATTTTTGGAGGTGTGGGGGGAGTGGTGTGGTAAAAACGAGTAGCTATTTTTGGAGGTGTGGGGGAAGTGGTGTGGTAAAAACGAGTAGCGTCAAAAATTTATGTCAACATGGATAAAAACGCAATTTTAGGCGAAGTTTTTTTGACATTTCGGCTTTCCGCTTAACAACCCTAGGCATGCCCCTTTAAAATACGGTTGGTTAGACGGATTTTGTGTGAATCAGATTCACTGAATCTATAATAACGCTTGAATGGATCTTGATCGATCTGATCGTCAGTTGAAAATCTTTTTTGCGCCTGTATACCACCGAATTTTAAAAGCTAGTGCTGCCCGCAGCAGTTGTTTGTTCTTACTAAAATTTCGTTATGAAAGAGCTACATGTAGCTCTGTTCGATTAATGAGGTGGTTGGTTCTAAATTACAATTGAGAAGCAGATCACTGAATTAATAAATTTGCATAGTAGAAGCGGCCAAATGATTTATTTTTACGTAAAATGGCTTTGGTTACTATGTTTCGATAATTGCCAAAAAAACTTTGGGGCTTTAATTGAGGGAGTAATTTGCCTTGGGCTGAACCATAAACATTTTCAGTTTTGCTTTCTTCGATATATCGCTCAAATCATCTGCCGAAAATGGTCATAGTCACTGCAATTATCGTAGCTACAGCTCTCTATACTGGTGTCTGGGCCGGCCAAAACTTCGACATTGTAAGCCTTCGTTCACCAAAGCAGCTCTGTCTGGATGTAGGAAGGAAAGTGGAAAAGCTATTCAGGGATGTCAATGTGTCATGCCAGAAGAAGAAGTATTGAAGAACGTGTAAAAATCTGGTGTTTTATTTATTGACATTATCTCTCTGTACTTCCTATCGATTGAATATAACTTTATTGTACAGTAAAGTGTTATATGCAGAGTCAGGCGTGTACCCAGAAAAACGGGTCAATTACTCAGAAAATTTCTAGCTTTCTAGCTGGGGGTTATTTTTCAAAAAATTTTGTGGGGCGTGTTATGGCCTTTTAGCTACATTTATGGTTACTACTCGTTAGGGGACTTTCATTTGGGCAAACCGAATTTGGGCACCAATTTCAAATATGCTCAATTTTCAAACTCAGCGGTGTAGCTATTCAGATTTTGTTTGAAAAATAGTTCTTAGAGAATCAGTAACCTACAAAAACCACCAGGTCACACAAAAAACTTGAATTACTTTGAAAGTAATCTAAAACCAGCGCTTAACCAAAATCAGTACCCCAAGCACGCTTTGATAATACCAAAGTAGGTGTTTTACTAGTAGAACTCCCGTACCAAGTAAGTAAGGCATTCTGGTAGTTGTACTGAAGTGGTAGAACTTAGGTGATGGTGGCACCTGGGTGGTGGTACTTCTAATACTACCTTTGGCACTGTTACTTCCTAGTAAGATCCAGTAATAAAGTAGTGGTATCTAGGTGGCGTGAGGTAGTTGGTTAGAGTGTCTGCATGGTAATTAAGGTACTTTTAGGCATTGCGCGTCGACTAATGACTATGCTATACCCTTCACGTAATTGGGGCATTACCTCGCCACCTAATCAGACTCTTGAGGGTTTTTGCAAAAATTTCTTTTCCAACATTGCACAAAGGCTACCATATATATATATAGCTACCATATATATACTAAGCCTAAGCCTAAGCCATTGATTAACTAATTGATTATATGGGATTTTCGATGTCGAAGGCCCTCACGGGCCTTCGCCAATCAATTCAAGGGAGAATAGTCGGTTGTGTATTGTCAGTGTTAGTCCTCAGGACTACCACTGTGTGTAGACGGGTTTTTGGTCCTCAGGACCAACAATGGTGATCTCATGCTATAAATAGTCACGTTGTTGTTGAACAAAAAGTTTTCATTCAACAACAACCACAACAATTGCAACCGACATTTCAGGTACGCAAGTTATCAATTACGGCTTTGATCTGCTTGTATTCATGTTTGTCTGACAATTCCGGTGGCGGTTCGACTTCAAGATCGTAGCATGCCTTCTTGACGCACATAACAGCCCAAGTCTTATAAGATCCCCGAGGTATTGATCGTCCTGGTGATCTTAGGTGAGCAGAAGCCTTCTT
>JAMRYI010001275.1:0-34143 GCA_029231635.1 Ditylenchus weischeri | reverse complement strand
GGCTGGACAATTCATGGAGATCCGCTGTCCACTGTAGATGAGGGAGATTACATTTTTGTCAATGGTAAGAGATTTAATTTATCGTCTTTGTAAAATTCCCTTTTGTTCCAGACGTGAACCCTACGGACAAGTGAGCATGTCATTGAAAAGAACCTCTAAATTCTCAGAATGTTTGGTTATCGTTGATCCTATTGCTGAGTTTGTTGAATAAAATACAGCGTTTGCGTGTTGACTCTGGCAAAATACGATTTCTCGTAATCCAAAAAAAATTTTCTGCCGAATTATCACTTTTTCTAAACTTATCCAGTTATTCGGCCACGTTTTGGAAATCAATTAGAACATTTTTTTGTTACTGGTTGCTCCGTATTGGTAATGTCTATGGGGCAAAATAGTTTTTCAGTAACTTGCTAATGAAATTCAGACTTGTGAGGCGGAGTTCAATTTGAGCCGCTGGTTTTCTGGTCGTTTTCACTGAATTTTTAATGAATTTTTGCTTCAGCGGGCCGCGGTTATTCTTCTTTCTTTATTTCAGTCCGGCCTCTTCCACTCCTGTCACGCCTTCAGTTTCAGCCGATGGTGCCGTTCGTGCACAAGCGCAGCCGGTTGGTGGATGGCTCCAGCTGGTGCGCTCGCTTTTTTCTGTCCCTCTGCAGTTTGTGTATTCTTCAGTGACCAAGGTGTTCCTATTTCTCTGTAAGTTAGATTTTTCTTTTGTAAGTTGCAATTTCACCAGCTTTCATGCTGAATTTATTTTAGATGTGTTGCTCTTCAATCCAAATCTTCCGGTAACTCGTCGAAGAGAAAACAGAAGAATTCAAGACAATACTGAAGCTCTTAATCCTGCGGTTACCGAAATGATTCAGCAAAACAGAGGCCTTATGCGCATGCAGGAGGAGGAATATGCTAGGTAAATAGTCGTGTTTTGCCTTCTTTCGCCTACATCTTAATTGTAGATCTCTTGCCGCGGATAAAGCCAAGCGTGAAGAGCGACTTCGTGTCGAGTTGAAAGTCAAAGAGGAAGAGCAGCGTGCTAAGGATCAGGCTGAGAAGGTGGAGAATAAGAAGATTGGTTTGAGATTGTTTTGCCATATTTTTTTACCTTTATAATTATAGCGTCGTTTGCTGCAAAAGGGTGATGAGATCCGCCATCAAATGAAGGAGGAACCAACAAATGGCGACGACATTGTTTGCATAAATTTATCGTCTTTGTAAAATTCCCTTTTGTTCCAGACGTCAACCCCACGGACAAGTGAGCATGTCATTGAAAAGAACCTCTAAATTATCAGAATGTTTGGTTATCGTTGATCCTATTGCTGAGTTGGTTGAATAAAATATAGCTGTTGTGTATTGATTCTAAATGATGTGGTGCTTCTCAATTTTCCTCTGTGAATTGTATTGAAAAGTCAATTCCAGATAAGACTTGGATTTGGGTTGACTAATCAGAAAAAAGTTTGTTCAAAAGGTCAAATTTGATAATTTTTAAAAAGATGGAATTGTCAGAAAAGGGTTGATTATGAGCAAAGTCTTTTTTTGCAACAAAAGATGTCTTCGAGGCAAAATACGATTTCTCGTAATACAAAAAAATTTTTCTGCCGAATTATCACTTTTTCTAAACTTATCCAGTTATTCGGCCACGTTTTGGAAATTAATTAGAACATTTTTTGTTACTAGTTGCTCCGTATTGGTAATGTCTATGGGGCAAAATAGTTTTTCAGTAACTTGCTAATGAAATTCAGACTTGTGAGGTGGAGTTCAATTTGAGCCGCTGGTTTTCTGGTCGTTTTTACTGAATCGCATAAATAAGGTAGCTGCTGACAATAAAAAAAATTCTGTAAATGATTCCAATTAATTTGTCGAAACTTTTTCGCCCTAAAATTCATTCAGTGAAAATCGGGGTAAAAGATAAAGTGTGTGCGTCAAGAGGTATCCGAACGTGAGGCGCTATCCGAACCAGCAACCGAAAATATATGAAGTGCATCCCCTTCAATCATTTATAACTTTTTTAGAAAATAGGAAGTCTTTTAACGGAGAAAACGTTGAAGATATGTTAAAGAAATAACTTGATTCTAAGAGCTTTCGGCTAAATTTCACCCTACCCCACCCGGTTGATTACACACTTGATTAGACACATTTATTTAGATAAGCAATTATAGCGATAGACAATCACATACAAACAGATCATTTTTTACGAAAAGAGACAAATCCGTCTTCGATAGCCTTGTCCACATCTTGATACCTCGGAGAAGAAGGCTGTTAATCAAGAATGAAGAGAACGATTTTAAAAAAATCGACTGGGTGGGGTAGGGTGAAAGTGCTCCGAGCTTTCACCGCCTCCGGGGCGCCTGGCTCAACATTTTCATACTGCACACCACAGACTCGAAACTTTAACAATCGCTATATTCGGTGAGCTGTAAAAAGCGAAAGACACTGAACTTATTCGTGTTTCAGATTTTGAATCAAGATTTTGAAAATGAGTTTTGTTTATAATTTTCATTTTGTATGAGATCAGCTAAATTTTTTGTTTTTGATGACACCAGATACCCCAACGTGACAACAAATCCAACATTTCTGATTTTTTCTCTCTATTTTTCTACAAAAAATGAAGCAGCGGAACTTATTTACCTGGGAGACGCATTTTTCACTTATTTAAATCAAACGACTCAAGTATTATTAAAAACGATAAGAAATTCCGTATTTTTTCACATAAAAATATTTTTTCAAAAAAATTTTTGACAAAAATTTGACATTTTGCCTTGGGGACCAAGGTAAACCACCTTATGTAAAGTATTATACCCCGTTTTGGTCACTGGAGCTGGGCAAAAGACTTTTAAATGTATTTTTGATCACGAGTCCGTTGAATCATGTCTAAGTGAGTGCGCATCTTTCTAAAAAAAGATTGGGGTTGAGATGCGCACACCACATACCTTAGACACAAATCATTCAAAGTGACTCTGGATGCATAAAAATGTATGCATACCAGAGTTTTCTATGCGGTAGGCCCCAGTTAACAAAACTATGTTCAAACTCAATCTTTTGGGTATTCAGGTACCCTTTCCGAAGGTTTACCTTGGTCCCCAAGGCAAAAAGTCAAATTTTTGTCAAACAATTTTTTTGAAAAATCCATTTTTATGTAGAAAATTACGGAAACCACCTTTCTTATCGTTTTTAGCATATAAAAGTTACTTGGGAGTCGTTTAAACATGATTTACAAATAAGTGAAAAATGCGTCCCCCCAGGTAAATAAGTGCCGAAGCAGCTTCATAGGCATCACTTATCGATTTTGCTCCAGCAATAATCATTTTGCCAGTTTTGAGAAAAATTTATCGCCGAACTTCTGGCTGAGCAGATTATCTGGGCAAGCACAAGGTGGTCGCTATCGTCACTAATCATGATGGGAACATGAAAAATACATGGAAGAAGCTGGCGGGAAAAGATACTGAGAGGGATCCGCAAAAGCAATACACTGGTGAGATATTGGGAGGGATTGAGGGATGCAAGGCTCATGCGATTGACTTGACTATTACCGTAGTACGGTAGTCGAATTTGAATTTCCCTCAAAATCCAGCTTTCGGCAATTTCATTTCAATCTTATCAGTTGTATTCATTTTGTGCTCCAAATTTTGCATATTTTACTTATATCAATTGTAAGGTTATAGTGATGGTATTTTCTTTACCCTATACTATTTGCGGATTGCGTCATTTGGTTATTAAATTGCTTCATAAATATTTGATTTTCTGCAGACCATTTATCCGAAATGAAGCAAGTTGTGCTGAAAAGTCAGAGTGGAGCTCAGAAAACTTATACCAAGTGTTCAGTTATTTCCCTCGTCCATATTTAGAGAATATTCCACTAGTCGTGGGTAATCGGCAACTGTTTCATTTCCTGCACCGATATTTTGGCACTGCACCCTATAGAAGATTTGACATCTTGAATATTCGAGCCAATTCTTCTGGTATTCAACTGGATTTCCAAAACTTTGGAGAAGTTATAGAGCAGAAAGTGTCTTTTCAATTTCTGAAAGATCACAAGAGTGTTTTATTTTTCCTTGTCAATATAGCACTAGAACCTGATTTCACTGGAGAGGACACCTTACTGCTTGATCAGCTCATTTGCCTGACTAGATATTGGCAAAAGTCAATTTTAATCGTTAGCTTGCTAAAAAAGTCCTATGATGATTATGGTGCAGTGAACAAAGAAAAATATGAAGGGCTTTTAGACCAAATACTTGGCTCCAACATCATAATTAGTAGTAAATTTTTTATGATTGACATGCAGTTAGGCAAAATGGGTCGTCCTTTGAATTCTTACCCTCTTCTTCTCCAGGGCCAAAAATTTACCTTTACTGGTATAAAAAGTTTGGAAAGTTTGGATCAGATTGCAGAATATTTGTGCACAAAGAGGACATTGAACCACTCCATAAATGTCTCAGTGAATTTTGAAAGCAAGCCTTTTTTTTATTTTAAGGCATTTATAGATAGAATTCAAAAGGTTAGTAACTTTTTTTCAAGGAACAGAAAGTTTGTTTTTGCAAATTCGAATATTTAAAAAATCGTTGACCCCCTAAAGTCAGTTTTGGCTGTTCCATTTAAAGTCCTTATACAGAGCGTCAACTATTTCCACAAAAATGCCAGCGGAAAAGGACCTAAAATTTTGGAGATACAAGGACATCAAAAAACAGCCTTTAGAGTGTTAAACAAAATAATGATATGTATTTAGGAATTTATCAAAAGTACTCTGCCTTTCTATTTTTGTCTGTTTTGTAAACTGTTAAAGCCATATAATGAGCGACCTCTGAAAGAAGTTGTGGATAATCTGGTCACTCAAGAACGTCTTCGAGTATGGATCAGCGAAGAGCTTAAACATCAACAGGAAAATATGACAACATACATTGTCAAACGATGTTCTTTAAAATAAAATAAATCAGAAATAAAGTCAGATACCAGAGTTTCTATAAAGGTTAGGGTTTAAAGGCACTCGCCCTATTTTCTTTTTTTCTGAGTTCACTTTAGCTTTTTTGCAGTTAAGAGCACGAGCGCTTACCGTAATTTTTCTATTTGCCGCACAGTCTCTAATTATCGCATCACGCTGAACAAGATTGTGATAGCAGTTTAAAAAAAACTGAGAAAAGGTACCGGCAAAAAGGCTAATGAATAAAATTATTAAGAAATAAAAGAAATCAAATTAAGTTACCGTATTTCCTCTAATTGCCGCCCCGGGGCGCTTAATTTTTTTTCGATCTGTTTTTTTACACTTTCGTAATTCTGATTTTGCTTTCTAGATTTTAAATTTTTGCTCAAAAATATCAAGATCGACCTCCAATTTTTCCGATTTTAACGAATCCAAAAAACAAATTAGAGGAATACGGTAGGTACAATTGAAGGGTGAGCCATAACCTTTAAAAAGTACGCACGGAATTAAACACGGAAACTATGGTCAAAAATTGGAAGAATGATATCCCGTGCGAGACATAAAAAAGCAGTCAGAAAATGAACTTTATTGTGAGAAATCAGCACAGCCGATAAATGACAAATTATTGCTTTCGATGAGAATGGACATACTTCCAATGCAATTGAGTCACTACTTTTCGAAAATCTTGGAGATGGCAGCCAGTTTTTCATCGACGTATTTGATGAGCGCCATCTTCTGCGATGCTACCTGAAAGTATGCATCCGTAAAGCATGAAAATCAATTACCTCAAAAGTCTGCGAAATAAAAAAATTGATTTCCGCCCAAAAAACTTTTACCCGCGCAGCAAAACATTAATTACCTTTTCAATGTTTTCCTGCATTTTTGCCGTGTCCCTTGTCTTGCGAGCAGCCGTTTTGATTAGGTTCTCGACGTTTCTTGCGGGACCGGCTTCACGTCCACTTCAATGTCTGATTCGAGCTAGAACAAAATTTATTAGACATTGAGATGGCATAATTAAGGCAAAAACTGACCAACATCTTGTACTCCTCATCGAGTTTTTGGCTCCACATCTTGGTTGCTTCTGCTGTCGCATTCTCTCGAAGTTCTATGGCCGTAAAGAGCGCGTCCTCGATTTCGTTTTCCAAAGAGTTGAGCACCTCGATTTTCTTAGCCAATTCCTTCTCTAAAATTCAAATTGTCGCAACTGTAAAAAGAATATAGTACACTAAAAATTCACGCTCTTTACGCTTGAGATGGATGTCGTTTTCCTTGTTTTCTTGTATGTCTCGATTGACTTTGGAAATCCTGACAGAACGGTTCATATTTAGAATGACGTAAAGCAAAATAACCGTAAGAAAAATGTAACTAGGGGTATACTCGTACGAACATTTCAAAACATTTTTGACTTTTTGTCGAATTTTTTCAACTTTTTCGAATTGATTCAAAATTTTTCATGTATCATAAGTGAAATGTCGTTTTGTAGACTATTTTTCAAGTTTTCATGATATTCATTCGCATTGAATATTCTAATCAGAGTACAAAAGTACTCCTTAGTTTTTTTTGTTAATCAATTACATTTTAGCTGATATTTTTTGTAACTATAACTTTAATATTTAGAGCTTTATAATGCCAAACGCAAACAAAGGCGAAAAAGTCGAGCTGTTTCACACTTAAAAAATTGGGAGACGAATGCTGGCAGTAACAAATTGCATAGAGAATCCTGAATTGCATTGCTACGAATGGTCTTACAAAGATGGAAAGAAGAGCAAGAAAACAGGAACTGAGCGAATTACATTTCTCTGTGCAGGATGTAGAAGTCTTCGTGATGGAAAAAAGGTAGCTAAAGATACACCGCTTCCATCATTGATTGCTATTCGAGATTTGGATGATCAAATTCGCTGGGCTGGAGAAGGAAATGGAGCCAGTCACTGCTGTACAGGACCAAAAGAACGCATCCAAGTGAGCTTATATCTTTTATATTCTTTTTTTTAATGCTTGTAGGTCAATGCAAGAGCAATCAAGCGAAGTCTGGGTGCTGAACTGGCTCTTGGATCTACTGATACAGCTATATCTGCCGTGAAGCGCTTAGAGGGGAAGATTCTTGAAAAAATGTCGAACGAGGATCAAGGTATAATTTTGTTTTCAAACCAGTCTACTAAAGCTTACTACTACAGAAAAATTGCTCAAAGCTAGGCAGGCAGCTCTCTCCGAAAATTCTGAAGCGCTGATGCTTTTTTTCAGAAGATGCACCCGAAAGAGATTTTCAGCAGTGAAGAAGCTAAAAGAGCTCAAGTTGGACCAATTCAAGAATCTACAATTCACTCATCGAGGGGCTGTGGCGAAGAAGGAGAGCAAGTATTTTGAAGAGCGTTTTCTGCTCTATTCAAGTAAGCTGATCTTTTGTTGTATGCGCTTTTTTCTCCTTATTATTTTTAGAGAAAAATTTGGCTATTTTCACGACTAACAAGCAGCTAGAACTATGGTCTCGCTCTGAGAAAATTATTTGCGACGGAAGCTTCAAGTATAGGCCACAAGACACCTAACAGATTTATCGAGTCTTCGGTTTTGTCAAGAAAACTCATTGCACTCCGCTTGCTACAATTTTGATGCGAAGTAAAGATCGTGAGACATATGATCGGATGTGGAAAAAGTGTAAGTAATTATGTGCATTACCCTTTCTGACCGATAATTTCTAAATTTCAGTATCGGAATCTTTGGAGCCGTTTGGAATTATTAAGACTGAGGTGGCAATGTTCGACTGTGAAAAAAGTGCATTCAATTCATTTCAAAAGTATTTTCCAAATACTGCAGTCAAGATCTGCTCGTTTCATGCCAAGCAAGCGTTGAACCGAAAAGTATTTTTCGACAACTTTTTATTCTTTAGTTGCTGCATTACCTTTTCAGGTGCAATCAGTTGGAATGACCCCAGCGTACCGTGATGATATAGAAGTCCAAAGACTCGTGAGACAAATAGGAGCTCTTCAACTGACGCCGCCAGCGGAATGGGACCGATGTGTGATGCATATCAGGGAATCCATTCAAAATGTCTTTTTTCGAGAAAGGGATATTCGTGGGCGTTGATCTGACTTGTTTTATGCATCAAATTTTCTCAAATAAACACCCATTGTGTAGCCCGACATGGGCAGAAATGCACTATGCTTTTCTTTTTCCAAGTTTTTATTGAAAAAGAGAAAACATTTTGATTTCAAAAAATCGACTTTATCGCTATTTTTTATCAGAAATAAAAATATTAATCGACGTATCTGTTGGCCTTTGTGAAATTAATACTCCCGTATGTTTTGATTTAATGAATTGTATGCTTTTTGCCTGCTATGCAGTTGCCCAGATTTTACCACGTGGAGGTAGCATACTTAAAATCCTAAAGATTAGCCGCTCCACTCCGAAAAGTTACCTAAAGCCTCCACCAGCGTCATAGCCTACATGTTTAGGATGCTTCATTTGGTACAGAAAGAAAAAACATCAAAAGAAAAAAAACAAAAATTCAGGTCTATGGATGACAGAAAGTGGCTCAGAAGTGTGTTTGTCTGTAAACCGATGCATGGCTATTTTATTATAGGCAGTATCAGAAGCCATTGGAAGTCATCAGAAGGAAAACAACTTTAGATAAGTAAAATACAATAGCCTTACAATAGCCGAACGCGCTAACCAATTGCGCCACGGAAGCACACGTTCCAAAATATATATTCTATTTAGTAATGCTCATCGATTTGAATCAAATTCAACAATAAAAATGGCAAAATGGCCAATTTATTACAAAATTTGAAAAAAACCTTTGTACTTTTCAAGACAAAATATAGCAATCTAATTGGTAACAAAAAAGCATGGCGAACTGATCATGGTGAACTGACCGTAAAAAAACCATGGCGAACTGATCATGGCGAACTGACCGTAAAAAAACCATGGCGAACTGATCATGGTGAACTGACCGTAAAAAAACCATGGCGAACTGATCATGGCGAACTGACCGTCTGGCGAACTGACCGTACACCATTCATTTGAATCGATTCAACTGGCTGGATTTGTCATTTTATCCATTTGAATCGATTCAACTGGCTTGATCGATCAATTCATCCATTTGAATCGATTCAACTGGTTGGATTGATCAATTCATCCATTTGAATCAATTCAACTGGTTGGATTGAATCAATCGATTTATTTGAATCGATTCAGCTGGTTGGATTGATCAATTCATCCATTTGAATCGATTGAACTGGTTGGATTGATCAATTCATCCATTTGAATCGATTCAACTGGTTGGATTGAATCAATCGATTTATTTGAATCGATTCAGCTGGTTGGATTGATCAATTCATCCATTTGAATCGATTGAACTGGATTGATCAATTCATCCATTTGAATCGATTGAACTGGTTGGATTGATCAATCAATTCATTCATTTGAATCGATTGAACTGGTTGGATTGATCAATTCATCCATTTGAATCGATTGAACTGGTTGATTGATCAATTCATCCATTTGAATCGATTGAACTGGTTGGTTGATCAATTCATATTTGAATCGATTCAGCTGGTTGGATTGATCAATTCATCCATTTGAATCGATTCTGGTTGGATTGATCAATTCATCCATTGAATCGATTGAACTGGTTGGATTGAATCAATCGATTTATTTGAAATCAATTGATTTATTTGAATCGATTCAGCTGGTTGGATTGATCAATTCATCCATTTGATCAATTTCATCCATTTGAATCGATTGAACTGGTTGGATTGATCAATTCATCCATTTGAATCGATTGAACTGGTTGGATTGATTTGAATCGATTCAAATTGATCCATTTGAATCGATTGAACTGGTTGGATTGATCAATTCATCCATTTGAATCGATTGAACTGGTTGGATTGATCAATTCATCCATTTGAATCGATTGAACTGGTTGGATTGAATCAATCGATTTATTTGAATCGATTCAGCTGGTTGGATTGATCAATTCATCCATTTGAATCGATTCAGCTGGTTGAATCGATTGAACTGGTTGGATCAATTCATCCATTTGAATCGATTGAACTGGTTGGATTGATCAATTCATCCATTTGAATCGATTGAACTGGTTGGATTGAATCAATCGATTTATTTGAATCGATTCAGCTGGTTGGATTGATCAATTCATCCATTTGAATCGATTGAACTGGTTGGATTGATCAATTCATCCATTTGAATCGATTGAACTGGTTGGATTCATCAATTCATCCATTTGAATCGATTGAACTGGCTGGATTGATCAATTCATCCATTTGAATCAATTGAACTGGTTGGATTGATCAATTCATCCATTTGAATCGATTGAACTGGCTGGATTGATCAATTCATCCATTTGAATCGATTGAACTGGTTGGATTGATCAATTCATCCATTTGAATCGATTCAACTGGCTGGATTGAACCAATCTATCCATTTGATGGAATTAATTCATTCAGTCGATTCGATTCAACTGGCTGGATCAAATCTATTAATCTACTTAAATCGATTCTGCATCGAATTACAATACAACTTCCATCGAGCTCACACAACACAGTATTAATAATTGAATACCGTCCTTCTGCTTCTTCAACTGAATCTTCAACCATCTTCATTCCACATCCAACCACCGATTGAGTGACAAGGGTATGGGGAGGTGTTGTGTAATGTCTGCGGAGATCAAAGTATGAGCATTATCCAATTGTTTGAGTTTTGGAAGGTTGTGTCGATAAAAATTTCCTAAATCTAGACAAATTTGCATAAGAATGTTGGATGCTATTACTATACTTCCCATGAGCTAAATCATAATTCGCCATTTTAGATAAACATAGCCTCATAGATGGACCAATTTATTGTATACCTTGATGGAACTCTGAATGAAGCAACGAGCTCGGAGCAGAAACCTGAACCTGATGCTGACAAACACGAGAGTGAAAAAAAGATTCGAAGACTGGGTGGCTTTGAAATCAGTAAATTCTTTTGTCTGGAGTGAACAAATTTAAATCGCGCTTGTTTAGTACGAAAAGATACAGAATTGGTCAAAAATTCGAAGAATGAAGCATATCCCGTGCGAGACATAAAAAAGCAGTCAGAAAATGAACTTTATTGCGAGAAATCAGCACAGCTGATAAATGACAAATTATTGCTTTCGATGAGAATGGACATACTTCCAATGCAATTTAGTCTCTACTTTTCAAAAATCTTGGAGATGGCAGCCAGTTTTTCATCCACGTATTTGATGAGCTCCATCTTCTGCGATGCTACCTGAAAGTATGCATCCGTAAAGCATGAAAATCAATTACCTTAAAAGTCTGCGAAATAAAAAAATTGATTTCCGCCCAAAAAACTTTTACCAGCGCAGCAAAACATTAATTACCTTTTCAATTTTTTCCTGCATTTTTGCCGTGTCCCTCGTCTTGCGAGCAGCCGCTTTGATCATGTTCTCAACCTCATCGAACTTTTCTTGCGGGACCGGCTTCACATCCAATTCAATGTCTGACTCGAGCTAGAACAAAATTTAGACACTGAGCTGGCATAATTAAGGCAAAAACTGACCAACATCTTGTACTCCTCATCGAGTTTTTGGCTCCACATCTTGGTTGCTTCTGCTGTCACATTCTCTCGAAGTTCTATGGCATTAAAGAGCGCGTCCTCGATTTCGTTTTCCAAAGCGTTGAGCACCTCGATTTTCTTAGCCAATTCCTTCTCTAAAATTCAAATTGTCGCAACTGTAAAAAGAATATAGTACACTAAAAACTCACGCTCTTTACGCTTGAGATGGATGTCGTTTTCCTTGTTTTCTTGCATATCTCGATTGACTTTGGAAATCCTGACAGAACGGTTCATATTTAGAATGACGTAAAGCAAAATAACCGTAAAAAAATGTAACTAGGGGTATACTCGTACGAACAATGATAATAATAAAATTTCACTAAAATTCTTCAACAATTTTTTTTTCAAATATGTGTTTTGCGCCTTTGGCGTTCTGTAATTTTTCTTAAGATCATTTTTGGAGGAATACGTGAAAAAACATATTTGGATAACCTAGGGGTCGTATTCTAAATCGCAAATTATTCGCATCTTCGGATTTTTTACGGATTAAAAAAAAAATCGGCAACATCGGATTTTTCGTGAATCTTTCATGGTTCTCAAAATTACGAAGAACTGAAATTCTACGAAAATTTTGTGATTCAAATAGATTTTAAATTTTATGGAAATTCTACGAGGGGTAGTCTATTTTCTCACCGACGACTAATTGCTGGGTTTGTTACCTCTGACAATTCTGGAAAAAAACGACGAAAATTCTACGAAAATGCTTTCGTAGAATTTTCGTAGTTTTTACGTAGAATTTTCTTATTTTCTCGATGTTCGATCTATCCTTATTGAATGAAGAGAGTCTAACTTGAGGTACCTGATGCGACTATTGGAAACTATTGCCTTGGCTTAATGCTGGAACACACCCCCCCACTCAAGTCTGGAACACACCCCCCACTCAAGTCTGGAATACACCCACCACTCAAGTCTGGAATACACCCCCCACTCAAGTCTGGAATATACCCCTAGTTCATCCAAAATTATTGGGCTAAACTGGGTATGTTAAGCCTAGTTTACCGGCGAACCAGTTGGCTAGTAGTATGGCTGAAGAGTTGAAAAGTGGGGGTGGATGGTGGTAGTGTGGCTGAAAAGTAGAAATTTTTGGGTGGATGGGGGCAGTATGGCTGATACTGTGGGGATAGGTGAGAGGATGGGTCAGGGGACTCAGGGGACGGCTCAGGGGACTCAGGGGGATCTCAGGGGACGGCTCAGGGGCACAGCCAAAATATCAGGTATACGGATTGGTTCGCTCCTAAACTGGGCTAAACTGGGTATGTTAAGCCTAGTTTACCGGCGAACCACATATTAGGCTTTCCGCACTTTGGGCAAGAGCGATCCAGAGCCAGAATGTTGTTATTCTCGAAGAATGCGAGAAGCTGGTCTTCATTCTATCCAAGACGGTCAAGAGCAGAAAATGTCCATCGGTTTGAGTTTACGCGCTTCTCAGTCCTTAAAGCCATCAGGAGAATTAAAAGTTAACGATAAATTACTGATTTGAGTGTGGGTGTATTCCAGACTTGAGTGGGGGGTGTGTTCCAGCTTTGCTCCATTGCCTTTGTCGGGCTGCATCTGGTTGAAGCATAACTCTCTATGTGCCTTTGTGCTCCATACCCAAGACAGTATGGCTAGGACATCAATATCGGAGCACTTTAACTTTAAGAGGCTGCCTAGCGAGAGTTGTCTGTCATGTTATTCACATCATTTATTTTCAGGTCTTTTCGAGAATTAACAGGTGCCAGGGTTGAACTAAAAGTCAAGGTCAACCAAAAGTCGTCAAGGTGGGTAGTACGAGCCGAAAATGTTTTCGGTACAGGTGCCCGTCCCTTATTGATTCCCGAAAAGACCTGAAAATGAATGATTTGGATATCAGAATAGACTACTCTCGCAAGGCAGGCTCTTAAAGTTAACGCGTTCCGACAGTCATGTTACAAGGGCCTAGCCATACTGTCTTACTATAGAGCTCGAAGGCACACCGATCACCTACAGCTCAAAAAAGTCAATAGGTGCCACATAGACAAAAAAAATCTGAATCGACTCTACATGCATTGACGACTTTGTCAAGCTGTATGCATGCGGTTGCATCGAAAATTGTAAGAAGTACAATTTACTTGATCAACAAACCTAAAATCACAAATATAAGAAAGAGAAAATCACGTTCTTGAAGCTAAAGAAGTAAGCCTAAGCCAACCGATGCGCGTATCTCACAATTGTTAGACATCCTCGACAAGGGTGCGGACATGTTCCTCCTCCTTTATTCAATAAGGATAGATCGAACATCGAGAAAATACGAAAATTCTACGAAATAATTTTCGTAGAATTTTTATCGTTTTTCCGTAGAATTTTAGCAGTTTTCAAAATCGATTTTAATCACAGCATTTTTGTAGGATTTTAGTTTTTCGGGGAGGAGAAAAATGGGCCATTTCAAATTGGGCCTTTTTAAATTGGGCCAATGCAAATTTGGCCATTTCAAATTGGGCAAATGCAAATTGGGTGACATTTTCGAGTCAAACAACACGGGTACCAAGGCAATGTTTTCCTCAACAGACTTTTACTCTCATTGTTTCTGTGCTGGATTTGTTTCACTACTTATTTTTAAAAATGGAAGGTGCATGCAATACACTGAAGGGAAATTTGCTTGGTTTTTGCAATGGCTACGCAACGTGCTTTCGTCGGGTGCGTCAATGTGATGGAAGATGGACATGGCGATGTACAAACAGAGGCTGTGGGGAGACCGCTACTTCAACCAATGAAGATGATCTGACTGGAAGTAAAGAGCATCACGGTTATCTTCCCGACTCAGCACTAGTGAAAGTACGTTTTTGGCTTTGTTTAGTCCAAGTAATGTTTTGTTTAGGTGAACTCTTACACTTACCCTCTAACCCTTACCCTAACTCTTACCCTTTTAGAGAAACCCTTACATGTAAGCTCCGTATATTAACACAGTACTTTTCACGTAATGCATCAGTTTTGTAGCTCGGTTAACTCGCCATCGGAACAAGGATATTTGTCAGTCAACAGGGGAGAAAGGATGACTGGCCAGAAAGCATCAAGCAGACAGAAGATAAACGTCAATTTCTGTATTATGATTCTGGTATGTTTTGCTGAATTTATGTTGTATTCTGTTAAATGAGGTGAGTTATTAATATCGATATTTTTCTTGGACCGAAAATCTGTTTGCTTGTTACTGTTGTGTGTGAGACGAGTGCGTAAATTAGTTCTGGTGAAAGCGTGTATTAACGTTTTTCAACCTATGTCTGAAAGGGGGCGTTCATCAGAGAGATGCGGAATCCCCCCTTTTGCGCCAGACTCTGTGTGTCTGTCTGTCACAAAAAAAATTAGGTGTGTTCCGTCAATCAGATCGAAAATCTGATTACACCATTCGACTCAGCGTGGTCGATTTACTGTCTGCAAAATTATGAAAAGTTGAACTCGACAGTCTCAAAAAAAAGTTATGGCCACTTGGAAGTTGTCCCAAAAACGCAGATACATCCGAAACACCAGCGGGTACCCCGATCTACCAGGATGAGGCCCGAACCACGTGGATAGACCCAAACCACCAAGATCGGGTCCAAACCACATGTATACACCCCAACCACCAGGATAAGTCCCCAACCACGTGGATAGCCCCAAACCACCAAGACCGGGTCCACCCACGTGGATATCCCCAAACCACCAAGACCGGGTCCAACCCACGTGTATACACCCCAACCACCAGTGGGTACCCAAACGATGTGGAGATTACCGAACCACCATCGGGTACTTGAACCATGTGGATACTCCGGAACCACCGGCGATTACCCGAACCACCAGCGGGAACACGAACCACGTGGATATTCCCGAAGTACTAGCGGGTACCCGAACCACAAGGATACTCCCGAAGCACCAGCGGGTACTCAAACAACTTGGATACTTCTGAACCACCTATAGAAGTTGCGACAATGCGGCATCTGCCGCATAGGCGCCTCTAGTAATAAATAATGTTGACCAGAAAAAAACCCTAACCAAAATTTCATCCCTCTGTATTGAAAACGAATTGCATTTTCTCAAATGGTTACAGTATATGATTTCGTCTAATGCTTTTGCGATATAACGCCACCAAGAGTCGGTCACAAAAGGTGGCCTTATATCCCTATATAGTATTAGAGTTGTTTTGTTTGTGTGTAACGCTGCGAGTTAGAGGGGTTATAGTGTGAATTATGAGTTGTGGTTTTTTTTTAATCGTTTTATCTCGCCGAGTAAGGTGGGATAAGACTCTGTCCCGATATTTTTGAAAAAAATAATTTTTGACCAAAATTTGCCTTGGGGGACCCTTTTGTATGAAATTTTGGAAATTTTCCTTTCGAGACAAGAAATTTTCAAAAATATTTTGTAATTTTTTGGCGTTGTTTCAAATTTCGGGGGTTTTATTGTAGGGATGCGGAGACAGGTATGCTGCGGTACTCTGCTGCGGTATTTTTTTCATAAAGCCAAGTGCGGTAGCGGTATGCGGTATTTCCCGAATTGATGCTGCGGTATACCGCGCGGTATTGCGGTATTAGCAAGCACATACTAAATGGCCATGAGACAGCTGGAATCATCAACCTATTTTCAACAAATGAACCAGAAACATGCGGAACAAGTTTATTCGTAACACACAACACCAATAATTAAAGTTAATCAAAGGAAGATTCCTGTGCAGAAAGATCAACATCTCGGCGTTTCGCGGGCTAAGACGGGACCGCTTGTAGTCGAAAACATCCCTGGCCACAGAGAACGTTGATTCGCTTGCGATACTAGTAGCCGGAGCTGCGAGGTAACGTCGAGCAATTTGTCCAAGATGGGCGTAGTCTTTCTGGTGATCCTGAATTGATTAGTTTTTTATATTGTTTTTACCTCATTCGCCAATGTATAACTACCTTCCAAAACTCGAGTGGATCTTCAAGAGCCCCGATGCATCGCTTTGCCAGGTATGAGTCGATTTCGGTCATCACATCTTGAGAGTTTCCCTCTGCGCTATTACTTGCTCCTGATTCTTGGACTCCAGCTCGGCAAGCTTCTTTGCATATTCGGCATGGGAGGGGAGATGGGTCTTCAAACTTCGGTAGCTTAGTTTGAGCATCTTTGGTGGGTCGCACACATTGCATCGAGCTTCTGTGGATGAGATTTTCGTGAAAAGTGGACCGCCTACGCTATCGTTGAGCTTGATAGACCAGAGTGGAGACATCTTGTAAAGAGCTGGAATGAATAGAACATAAGGACGAGATGTGTAAATGTGCGACAAACATATGCGGATGTGAAATGAAAATGACGGCAGTTTTAGTTCGAAAGTTTCAAATTGAAACGTGAATCCGAAATGCCGCTAATACCGCAAGGAGTTGCTGCGGTATTGCGGTATTTGGAAATATCTTGCTGCGGTATAAGCTGCGGTATTTTTGTCACTAATTTTGCGCAGTGCTGCGGTATTTGCGGTAGCGGTATACCGCAATTTTACTTTTTTATTGTAATTTTTTCAAAATTTTAAAACTTTTTTGTAATTTTTTAGCGTTTTTTCAAAATTTGAAAGGTTTTTTGTAATTTTTTAGCGTTTTTTTAAATTGATTTGCAATTTATGCTTTGATACCCTATATAGTATTCTATATCTACACCCTTTTACATTTGTTTACATTTGTTTCAAAAAATGAGAAATAACTTTTTTGCAAAATATAACAAAGAAATGATGAAAGAGTGAGAGTTCACATCATGGTACATGCCCCAAACAACCAACCACACATAAATTCCAACCAACACTCTCTACGTACTTTAACTTTTCATCACTGTAAAAACAAACACACGGGTGCAGCCAGCTATGTGGCCTTATATAGAATGTAGTGCAACGAATGAAGTAAAAAAGCATCAAAATGTAAAATTTGAAAAAGCACTGAGGTTTAGGTGAAAGTCTGGTGAAAGATTGAAAGCCTTGGCACCCGTGTTGCACCCCAGTTTGCATTGGCCCAATTTGAAATGGGCCATTTTCTCCTCCCCAGTTTTTCTTAGTTTTTAGAACCATGAAATTTTTTAAAACATAAGATTTTTCGGTACGTGACAAAATTTGCTCGGACCAAAATTTGCACGGCCATAATTTGCTCGTGCCTAAAATTTTCCCTCATGTTCTAGATTCAGCCTTTATGGTCCAGATCCATCCTAAATGATCTATATACAGATATAGATACTAGATATAGATAAAATCTAAATGGTCTTCAATCATCCACATTGTTATTATTACTCTAACGTTAAGTCTGCCCTATTCAAGGTCAATTGGTCAGACTCGTCACTCCAAAAAATATTAACATTGATTGATTTATTTATTTTTTTCGAAGGTGGTCTCAATCTTCCGGCAGCATCTATTCTTCTAGGATCTGCGAGGAAATCTCCTCACTTCTTCGCAGGCGATGGAGCTTTTCCGCTTCTAACAAATCTCATGAAGCCATTTGGAGGAACGAATCTGACACATCAGCAGCGCATTTACAACTACCGGTAGTCCTTCAGTCTTGAATTTTTATAATAGCGTCTAGGAGTTTCGAAACTTTTCTAGAATATCTTGCGCTCGAGGATCATCGAAAACATATTTGCAATTACCGGGTGGGGCAAAAGTTCGTCCGGAAAATAGAAATCAATTTTTACACAAATTTTCAAGCTTTAATAATTTTTGTTTATATATCATTTTAAAGCCCTATTCTTCCTCTTTCTAATGGTATATCAAACGTTTATTTCATTCAATAAAATGACCACCATTTGCATCAATACATAACTTGAGTCTCTTAGGGAAATTGTCCATGGCATCTTGAATCATCTTCTGCGGAATTGCATCCCATTCTTTCACAAGGGAAGCCTTCAGTGCAGCAATTGTCTTGTGAGGCTTGGAGCAGGCCTTTGACTGAACATACGGCCATACGAAAAAAATCCATCACATTCAGGTCCGGCGAGTTTGGTGGCCAGTCTCCAATTGTGTTTTAAGTTAAGGTATTATACTTAATTTCCCTAAAAGACTCAAGTTATGTATTGATGCAAAAGGTGGTCATTTTATTGAATGAAATAAACGTTTGATATACCATTAGAAAGAGGAAGAATAGGGCTTTAAAATGATATATAAACAAAAATTATTAAAGCTTGAAAATTTGTGTAAAAATTGATTTCTATTTTCCGGACGAACTTTTGCCCCACCCGGTATGTGCTGCAAATGGCGGATTCTCATTGGCAGCATTGAATCTGGACCAGCAATGGCGAACTGCATCACCAAAGCGATTGCGGCTCTTCATAACTACTGTCTAGATGAATGCTCCATTGATACGCTTACTCTGGCCGATGAAGAAGATCAAATGAATGGATTGTGACTAGTGCCTGAGGCAGTTTCCAGCACAATTACTAGATCCGGGATGGAAGCGATTCGAGTATGTGATAATCTAGTGAATTTCGTTAATGAAGTCGGTGCTGTAGAATGGCAAGAGCGTATCTTGTAGAATGAAGGAAAATATATTCTTTTGTTGGGTGTAGATTGGTGAATAAATTTTGGGAGGTTGCATTTATAATTTTCCGCTTTGTATTTCGGTAATAGCGAATCGCATGCGTTGACACTCATTTAAGGAAAACCATGACTTTTACACTCCTCTAATAATTCAGAGCAAATTTAGAGAATCCTTACGATAGGCTCAATTTAGTAGAATTTGTAAAATTAACTTCCAAATGAGGTGCCAAAAGAGGTTTGCCTAAAAGAGTACAAGAAATTACATGAGCGTAAAATAAGCCTCTGTTTATTTTTTGTTCGTTTCTCTGTCGCGTTGAGTGCGGTTCTCACCTTTTTTTGTTGCATTTTTGTTGAATTTTCAAGAAATAAATTTTGCGCAAAAATTCGTATTTGACACGGACCGTACGAAAAATACGGTCCGTGTCGAAAAACTATCGACTCTGCATTCTACGTTTTCACAATATTATTTCCACTGTTTTTTTCACAGAAACGCTGCCCATAGAATTGGGCGTGGAATCCATTTAAAAGAGGCAAATAAATTTACCTGCTAACTAAAAAAAATCGGCCCAAAAAATTGACGAACCGTATGCGGCTCATTGTGGCAAACGGCACATTGTGGCTGGCAATCCGTTCCGTTTCACCGATCATTTCACGGTCTGGTTCACGGACACGGATACGGTGCATTGTGGGTGAAAAAACAGTCCGTGTTATATGATAAAAAATCCGTGTTTTTAACCGGATTTTTTAACGAATAATCCAATCTTCAAAAAAATCTGCGTTTTAGAATACGACCCCGGTTTGCGTTTTCAGAGCTTATCAATGGATAGCAATGAACTTAAAATTGAATCAACTTCGGAAATTGTACTGAAAACGGATGATTTAACCCATCTGAAAAAGGTATATAAAAGGTTTCTTTTGGAGTGTACAAGTAGTTTTGTAAAAGAATTGTTTTTAGGGAACAATTGTCGTTGACAGCGATGGAAAGCGCTACAAAGTTGGAAAATCAGTTGTTTCTCACCATCAAAGTGGTGGGCCAGCCAATTTCGGTATGTTAGTGTAATTTGATTTTAACCATTCTACGGGGTGATTCAAGAATTTTGGCCACCTTTGAGAGGCCATAACTTTTTTTACAAGTAGTATTTCGAAAATCTGTAAACACAGATCGACCCAGTTATTCATGGCAATTTTTTTGGTATGTAAAGTCAAAATCACGGTTTTTGCTTAGTCCCTCCTGTGGTTTGAGTCCTGGCCTCTGGATGGCTTTTGGAAGGGCAAGGCCCAAACCACAGGGGGACCAAGCAAAAATCGTGATTTTGATTTTATATACCAAAAAAATTGCCATGAAAACTGAGTCGATTTGTGTTTACAGATTTTCAAAATACTACTTGTAAAAAAAGTTATGGCCTCTCAAAAGTGACCAAAATTCTTGAATCACCTGTATATGCGGCATTTTTAGGAGATCCTGATGACAGAAGTCTGCGGAGAGTTGAAGCTAACGTCACCATTCCTGATCGTATGAAAAATGAAATCGAGAAATATGAGTGCCGGGAGATCTTTTTGCGCTTTATGAAATGCATGAACGAGGGTAATCGCTGGACTCAATTTTCGAGATGCTTGTCCCTTGTAAGTAAGCTTCATAGTAACTAAAACTTCTAGGAATAAATTAATACTTTGTAGAGTGATGACTTCAATGACTGCAAAATGGCGAAGTAAGTTGTGTATGACTTCGATTTGGATCTCGAAATAACCGATTATTCAATCTTACCGCGCCATTTGCTAATTCTCATAGTTTTTAGGTTCGCCGACTTAGATTTTCGCCAAAAGGTCACTCTGGAATTTCTCGAGGAACGACGGCAGTTCCGTCTGACTGGAAAAAATGTGAAAGAAAGAGAGTGGTCTCGTTTCCGTGAGTGGAAGAAAGATCACCAAGAATGAGCCGCATTATAACAATAATTGTTAGGCGTAATATGTCACGTGAAATTGTTTAAATAAAGATGCTTGTAATTCTGATTATTTCCTACACAAGGTCTCGGCCTCCTTTACATTCTGCAAACATTCTGCATACATTCTGTGTACCTTCTGCAAATAAAAATCGACCATTGAGAAAAATCTGTCGTTAATAGCCTCGCATCAGAACATTAAAAAAATTACTATGTCTAGCAGGGCTGCTGGTGTGGTCTACAATTGAACCGAATGTTAGTCCTCAGACAAGCGAAATAATTTTAAAAATATTGCCTATTTGAAGGACCATTTTTTCAATGTGCTGAAAGCTAATAAAAATCGCGTTTCAGAATATATGGCTTACAGTTGTGAACTCTGTGATATCAGCTCGATTTCTTCACCGATTTTATTGGAAGGGCATTTGGCTGGGTAAAATCTCAACCTTCTGTTCAATTTTTGATATGCGTAACTAAATAGAATTGCAGAAAGAAACATCTTCGGAATCTCGAGCATAAGAAGGCATTGGAGAAAATAGCAGAGCGATCCGTGTTCCTTTCAAAGTTTCACGACCCTACAGATGAGCATGCCATTGAAAAATCAGTTGACAAATTTGGCGAGATCGATCGAATCATTATCGACAAGCAGAACTCCTCTTATGCTATTGTCGAATTCAAAGATGCTGATGTGGCCAAGGATTTGATAATAACAATGAAGAAGCTCCAAATCGGGAAGGTAGTTTGCCAAGTATATCGTCTCATTCTTCTTTATTGGAGTTTTTATAGAATCTTGTGAGCATTCAACCGAGAAGAATGGATTTTGCTTCAAAGCCGCTTATTCATGCACTGTATTCTGCCGATGTTGTCGACTATCTTAGCCATGTGAAGGACAAAAGTTTTGTTTCGCAGATTGATGAGCTCATGAACAAATTCTGCATGACACATGAGATGGTACCTTTTTTGCAAAGTATATGACGATGCGCGTTCTATTTCAATGAACTTTAGGTGTTGGAAAGAGAAATTATTGCAAAGCGCTTGGAGGAGTTTTTGCAGAAATTTTTTGCTTCCAAAGTTTGTGTCAAAATTTTTGGTTCCTCTGCTACTGGTCTCGGCTTAGTTAATTCAGACCTCGTAAGTACTTTTGTTGTAATGCCAAATATTTTTTTTTCCTCAGGATATTATGCTTCTTTTGCCAAATGAAGTAAGCGGGCGAGAAGACTATGACGACTTCCAGTGCTGTTCTAGTTCACCTTCTGAAGTATGGTCTGATGAGACGAAGTGTGCGCTACCTTCTGACATTCAAAGCATTTTGACAAATCCAATTTCTAGAGAAGATTTTTTGCGTCTGCCGAATCACAGTAATGTTACTATTTCTTTTCTATATCGTTGTTTTATAAGTGATGTCGATATTTCAGGCAAAGCACGTCTCATAAACAGAATCATCAATTTTTACAGGAAGGATTCCGGCACGATCAGCTGTTTAATTCCCATTCTCGATGCTAGGTATGCGATCTTGTTTAAAAGCAGTGCTCTAGAAAAAAGTTTTTAGATGTCCGGTAGTACGTTTTGTTCTTCGAAAGCCGAATGTACTGTGCGAGCTGTCAATACAAAATATCCTTGGCAACATCAAAGCTAATTTTATTCGTCATGTCGTCGGTGCTGATACATCTGGTAAATTTTTGGCTAAGGTTAGCGACATTTACCTCCAGTCAGCTCGATGTGAACTAATTCTAATAAATATTGAAAAGCGGCTGACTGGAGTGAGTGTTCCTAAATTGGTGCAAATTTTCCAGTTCAGTCTGTTGACTATTTTTACATTTTAGGAATTTGCCGCAAATTTATGTTTGCAATCAAACTATGGGCACATATCGCTGGTATATTCTCTCCGGATAATGCTCATCCTCATGCTCATTGGAATTCTTATACGCTTTCTCTGTTGGTGGTCTCATTCCTTCAATCGCGCAAACTGATTCCAGCAATACTCATAAAACAAGATTCAAGAAAGGTGCAAGGATGGTGTGTAGATTATGAGCCGCTACACATCGATTTACAGTCACAAAATATTTCGCAGTTATTCAAGGTTAGTTAATTTTCTTTAGTTAACTGACTTTAACTGTAAAATTTAGGGATTCTTCAATTTCTTGTACAATTCTCTTCAGTCGGTTAATATCCATTGTGTGAGGGATGCAGTCGTTTACTCAAAAGAAGCTTTTGAGAGCAGGTTCTTCGATGGACGAGAAGATAATAGAATAGCCTCCAAATTCAAGTTTTCTTTGGTCAATGTGCAAGATCCGCTAGAACTATCTCACAATGTGGCGTCAAATGTCTCAAAGGGTGTTTCTTTGATGCGTCAGAGTTTGATGTATTCGGTTGGTGTTGTTTTGCCGTCGTGGCTTATAGTTAAAAAGTTTTCCAGATCACTGTGCTAAAAAATAATCCAGAGGATTTGGCGGGCCTTTTCCAACTTGAAGCCATTCGTCTGCAGTGGGCTTCGACCAAAAAGCCGTGTGGTTTAGGTATCATATAGCTAATTTTATTGGTGGTCATCTGATCCTTCTTGTTTTGTAGGACAAGTCGTAAGTGTCAACGTAGGGCCGGAGCGATCACCGGCTGTGGTAGTTCAGAACTTTATCTCAGTAATGAAGGATGTGCTTTTGCTAGAGAAAGTTCAGGAGCCAAAAGCAAAAGGAGTAGATGCTGTGCTGAAGAATATGACGGGGACCTGCTGCATGACAACGGCCATTCTCTGCAATTTTTGGCTCAATTTCCTGTTTGGATGGGTCGTAGACAAATCAGACGTCAAATGTGTGCCAAATCTTCTCAACTAGATCCTTTGCTGTTGGAACGAGAGGTGCTTTTACACATCTCTTTTTTCAATAATCACATCTGTTAAGGTCTCTTCGGAAATTCGGTCTAGGTCTGCCGGCTCTTTGGAGTTGAAATTCGGCGTTCAATTGTACTTCGAAGACAATCAAATGCATTGTATATTTCAAATGGACAAGCAGCAGTCAGCTCAGGATCTCTACCACTTCTTTGCTACCTTTATTCCTCGCTACCTCGCTAAAGTTCCGAAAGAAAATATTTGTGAAGAGTCAGCACCAATAATTCAAAAAGCTGCTCTAGTGATATTGAAAGTGTATGCAAAGATTGTAGTATGGATATTGATTGATTGTTGTGATTTTGACCGGTACTATTTAATTGTCGACGCAAAAATAAAAGTTTCATGCTCTCTGATGTGATATTTTACCATCGGCAACGTTTCACTTGTTCCGGCAGAAAATCTAACAGCGTCTCCGCATCATCGAAAGTAAGAGGTGACAAATGAAATCTCTAACTTGCTATTAAAGCATCTATTTGTTCTATGCTTTCTGTCACGATGTTTTTTCTTTCGTTGTTGCTTTTGCTGGACCGCCGCTGGCAATACCTCTTCGGTTACCCCCGGCGTTGCCCGGCGGACATAATTTGAGAGGGGTTTTTTCAGATTTTCAGATCATGGTCATCTCAAAATTATAACCGCCGGGGTTACCAAAGGGTGCCACCGGCGGCGGTCCAACTAAGGTTATGATTATGGTCATCTTTACATTTTCCAGTTATTTATGGCAAATTACGTATGACCAAACAATTGAATATTTACGTTAGCAAGTTCTTTTCTGATAAGTCGGTTGGGTCTTGTTCTTCTGTTAAAATGTTTTGGATCTGATTTCTTTCATTAAAAATTGCTTTTCTATTATGACATTATCATTTGGTCTCAGTTTTGTAAGTAAATTTCTACTTTTTAAAGAGGTATATCCATGCTAATAAGAGGTGGTGCCCGGGAACTCTAAATTGTTCCTAATCATTAAACTTCTATACGGATTTTTCAATTTGGTTTCTAACAAAACAAGGCCTAGAATTTAATTTTAGGTATGGGTTTGTTGGAAACCAAGTTGAAAAATCCGTACAGAAATTCAATGATTAGGAAAAGAAATTGAATTACTACCTCTTATTAGCATGGGCATGCCCTTTAAAAGCTTCATCGGTGATCTTGTATCTATTTTCGATAAGCACGTTTAGCTTTTTAAGACCCTTCGCAAGATTTGCAAAAGGATCATTTGGCTGTCACCACTTGGTTAGTGGACTCACACACTTAAAATAAGAACACAGCTGACTATGACATAATAACCTTTCTAGCCCTTCACTGCACCATACTGATACATGTTTAAAGTCTGTAATTGTTTAATATATTCTAACTACTAAATTTTGCAATTTTCAAAATTGAATATCCCGGCCTAGACTGCTCGATAGGAAATTTCGCTTGTTATCTAGTAGCAAGCTCGGTTAGCTCTATCTTTTGGCATATAACATTCTTCGATAGGCCACGGTGCGGTAGTGCCTTTCCCGTGTTAGGTAAAACCAACCAAACCTGAAAAAAATCGCACTATACCGAGGTTTGACTATAGTTGACATAATTTTTACCATTCTTTTGTTTAATAATCTCTAAAGAATGGTCAATACTAGCTTCCAAAAATCCACTTTATTAAACTAGATGGATAAACAGATGTTTGATCTCACTCTTCCATCCAAAAAAAAAACCAATATTTGTTTTGCATTTGGGACAGGCTCAAATGTTTGCTCCAAACTTAAAAAAATCGACTTTTTAAATTGTGCATTATAGAAAATTTGCTAAACACCGTGATAACGGGATCTTACAAAATCTTCTTGTGTGGAAAAAAGACAGCTTGGGTGAACTCCTCACTGTCATAACCAGGTACTTATTTAGATTAGGCCACACCTCGACTTTGTGTACATAGTCAAAAACCATTTTGATTACACAGAATTTTTTATTCGGGAAAGTTTCGAGAAGTTTTGATCTGTTCGCTGCCGCAACCTCATTTCACTGCCACAGATACAAGCAGGGGTGGACACGGGCCGGCCCGGCCCGGGCCTGGCCGGGCCGTACCCCCAACGGGCTGGGCCGGGCTGAAAAATGTCCGGGCCGGGCTTGGGCCCGAAGCCCGATAATAATTGACAGTTGACTGTATTACGAGAAATGACTGTATCACGAGAGTTGAAAGTATCTTTGACTGAGAATTGACTGTATTGGGAGGGTTGACTGTATTGTTGACTGAAAGTGACCCTTCAAACCTTCATGGTGGACTCTTCGATTAGTCCTTTTGTGGGGATTGCTCTTTTGATAGCTAAATGACTACACTGTCGCTCGGCATAGTCAAACTCTTGAGTTTCTGCTTTACCCTTTTAGGTAGAGAAGCTCAACGATGGAAACGCATACTACACCAACAGTGTCTGATGACGAAGATGAAAGAGACAATGAGGTGCAATTCCATTGAGGAAGAGGATGCGACAAAGCACGGATCATTTTATATTTATAATTTATAATCATTATATTGTAATTGTCTCAATTTTGTAAAAGTTTCGAGGCAATTACTGAAAGTTTAATCAAAATTTTAAGCCGGGCTTTAGGCTTGGCCCGGCGGGCCGTAGCTCAAACTGAGCGGGCCGGGCCATATTTCCACGGGCCGGGCTGGGCCGGGCCGTGAATTTTTGGGCCCGTGTCCACCCCTGGATACGAGTTCCCTTTTCATGAAGGAGACCAAGATGTTGGAACCACTCTTGAAACTGATTATCCGACCACTGCACTCGATCAAAGACATCTTTCAGCTTAAAGCCTCGAAGTTCTTCCATCGCAAATAATATCTAAATTAGAATCGTGTAATCACAATCTTTGCATCCTTGCAAATAATAAATTCTGTGTAATCAAAATTTTTTTGACTATGTACACAAAATGTCGAGGTGTGGCCCAATCTAAATAAGTACCCATAACCCTAAGTTTTATAAGCTAAGCCTAAGCAGTACACAAGGGAGCAATTTAAGCATTTTTGAAAATTCTAATAATTCCTCTTTCTGCGGACCTTTATCTTAGCCCATAGCAAAAAAATTGCTGTTTAATGCATCTACCTAACTACTATGCGCTCTACCTCCTCCGCTGTCCACATTATGGGTTACACCTAAAAGTCCCTAGAAATTTTCTGATTTTTAGGATGTTGAGAAATAAGCAGCCCGGGTGGCCTATAAACTATTTGGCCCTATATGATAATGAAGGGTGTTTTTTTTGCCTTGGTCCCCCTTTTGTTTTTTTTGCCTTGGTCCTCCTTTTGTTTTTTTTCCCGATTTTTGCAAGAACATTTATCTAATAAGAAAAGCCCATGGGCGCTTATTTTTCAAACACCCAAAAATCTGAAAATTTTGGGGTCGATCTCAAAATTTTTCAATGAAATTTCAAAATGTAAAAAGCGGAATCGGTAGAACTCGTGGGAGTTAGGAAAAGGCACTAAACAGCTTTGCGAAATATTCTTTCTTGGCTGAGATATAGGTCTTCAAAGTTGGGGGGTGGGCGCTTATTAGAGGAAATACGGTATTACCGATCTGCTCAACACCGTAAAATCAACAACAAAATTATGACTGATATGTTTTCGACATCTGTTTTCATAAAATTTCTCTAGATAGTTCCAATTCTTTGCCCGACAATTTCGGCGGAAGACGGATTCTGAGATGTAGGAGGCGAGAAGCTTGTCGCTTGTACCATATAACCGCTTTATTTTGTGCTTTATATGTGCCCAGAATCCTTCACAAGTCACTGGGCCGTACGTTTTCCACAATTTTCTTTATCGGCATTTTGCTATAGCTCCACCCAGACTTGCGACCCGCGCAACACGAGTCGCGTAACAAACTTTCAAAGATGTCCACAACAACTATTTAGAACAAGGGACCACAGGCGCCTATCGGCGCCTCTATAGTATTTCGAAATTTCAATGAGGGGCTATGACTTCATTCATAAAAATAGGTATATCCCCTATTAGAACTCATTTTTTTCGCCTGTTCTTTTTAAAACGGAAGCTGACATTCTGGGAACACGATGGTATTAGCGACAAAAGTGATTTCGCTATCTACGACCCGTTCTGGCCTTCGAAGTAAAAAGCGTTACCCACCCACCCACCCACACATGCCAAATACTATATAAGATATTAACCTGTAGTTATTTAATACTCAAAATGACCGTTAGAATCTAGCAAACATTTTGGTAATATGAATTTTGTGGTTCATTTAGAATTTTGAGAAATCAACAAAGTAAGTCGCGTAACAGCGTGTTACGCAGGTCGAGTCGCGTAACGTTAAACTTACTTTTGTTGATTTCTCAAAATTCCTAAATGAACCACAAAAATTCATATTACCAAAATGTTTGCTAGATTCTAACGGTCATTTTGAGTATTAAATAACTACAGGTTAAAATTCTAAATAGTTGTTGTGGACATCTTTGAAAGTTTGTTACTCGACTCGTGTTGCGCGGCAGTCTGAGTAGAGCCTATATAAATCAATTAAAGTAGAAATGTTCTTGCAAAAATCGGCAAAAAACAGCAGGGGAGACCAAGGCAAAACCACCCTCCTCCCCCTCATTATTATTTTACGGTACGATAAATTGTTAGGTTCTTGTCAACCTTTCAAAGAGAAAGTAATTTTCAAGGAATTTGAGTTTTACAATCGAACCTCGGTTGTCCGACACCTCTTCGATCTTGTGATTTTGCATCCCTTCAATTCAATTTTGATATAAAAAGCCGAGTATAGTACTAGCAATCCCCTGCAACTATAGACCAAAGGGCAAAGAACACAGAGGAGCCAGTCTCGATTCAGTTCTCCACATCCATTTGGTAATTGGATCAGCCGATTTTAGCCGAGTGTGATAGAGTCTTGTGCTAGTAGGCAGCCGGAGGTGCCCGTCTTTTGAAATCACCCCAAGCACTTTGGTTATTATATAAGCCATCAGCTGATACACTGAAGTGCAAGGGTGAGAGGTGCTCAAATGATAGTGTGGTGACTCAACCGCTCTCTGAATTGTCATCCCTCTGCTCAAAAAACCTTAGTCGGCTGGCTGGAAAACAAAGGGACAGCCAGTTGATGTGAACACCAGGACAACCTTGTTGTCGTGCTGGCCCTCCCACTAACCTCGGTGTTCCTTTCCTGTTGTTGTGCAGGATCAACTGTTTGCAAAGCCCTACTCTACATTGTTCTTTTTTTTTATGAAAAGCTCATACAGGTGTTCTCTTTCTGAAAATGGGCCCAATGGAGTTTATTTATCCTTTTTGGTTTTGGTACAATTTTTGCTCTTTTACAGTTGTTTATTGCTTTTACTTGGGCAAAAATTTTGCATTTATGGGTACAGTCGAGTCCCGCTAACGGCACCCCAATAACCCGGCACCCGATAACCCGGCACCCCAGTAACCCGGCACCCCAGTAACCCGGCACCCTAAGACTGGTCCCGTCCAATAAAATTACCCCCAATAAACCGGCATCTATCATAGTTTACAACATTTTCAATTTGCGTCAATTTTTCTGTATGCGGTAGGCTCCAGTATTCAAAACTATGCTCAACATCTTCTTGTTAGTGTGACCTTTTCCATTAGTGGCCCTCTTTTTCCCTTCCTCTCCTATACAACCCTTTACCCCTCTTAAAATAGTTGAATAAAGGGTGATTATATAGAAGGTCGATTAAGGCCCGATAAAATAATACCACCGCTAACCCGGCACCCCGCTGACCCGGCACTTTTGCCGGTCCCAGTGGTGCCGGGTTAGCGGACTCGACTGTATTGAAAATTCTAATTTTGGTGGTCAACATTTTTGAGTAAAGATTGAAAAGACGACGAAGGCAGAAATGAAATCAACTGCTACAAGGTATTTGATAGATGATTTGGATCGGCCGTAATCATAGTCGGGCTCAACTTTCAGGGTCAACTTGTTCTTAAATTCGAAAAATGTCAATATTTTTATTAAAATTCTTTTGTTTTGATATTTATGACCCTAGAGCAACTTTTTGAGCTCTACACGAAAATTTGGACAGTGTTCCGAGTGATTTATGAATATTTGACGTATGAAAATCGGTGGGTGAAAAAAGAGAGAGGGTCAACAGGGGTCAACTTAGGTGTCAACATTTGCAAAAATTTTTCTAGAGACAACATTTTTAATATCTGTTAATGCCATCTTGTAGAGCTGGAAAAGTTGAGTGGGGGTCACAAATATCAAATTTGGCCTATCTTCTCAAAAAATTGATATTTTAGCACTTTCGAAAAAAGTTGACCCCTAAAAAGTTGAGGGGTCAACTCGACTATGCTTACAGCCATTGGGATTTTGAAAAGTTATCTTGGGACTCAGTTTAAGTTTAAAAATTGGGATTGGGATCCTAAGGCTCCTCACACTTTTCTCGGCTCATAATTTCAAATGTTTCTAGACACATTTTTATTTAAAGGACCGTACTTGTTGATGACAATGAGACTTTGGCAAGTTCAAATGTGCAGGGACACCTTTTTACCTCCAAATACTTTTCAATTACATAATTATTCTGATACAAAACCCTGGGGTAGTATTTTTCAATCCTCAAAATCTTGAAACGATCAATAATAACCCTAACGCTGAAATCTTAGTCAAAAATAGGGGGGACGGGGTAGAGACAGGGTTTCTATTAGAATAATTACGGTAGATACATTGTATTTGATTGTATTATTGGTATACAAGGGACAGCATGCGCCTATCGGCGCCTATATCGTATCCCTGAGCAGACTTGTCTTGAAACGACAAAAATTTTAAATTTCAAATTTGTGGCATTTCGTCAACAACAAACATAAACCATACAGGCGCTAGTGAAGAATAGAGTTCAAAAATCAGCTTGGTCCCCCTCTTGTTTTATTTGTAAAACAACGGGGGGACCTTTGTTTTATTAAAAATTTATTTAATATTATAGGACCAAACTAGTTTCTACGAAAAACAAGAGGGGACCAAGCTGATTTTTGGAACCCTATTCTTCACTATAGCCGACCATACGTCATTTTTAGATCCGACACCAAACTTCAAAGTAGAAGATCCCCTATTTAAAATGCATCATTTTCGACGTCCTTTTTTTAAACGAAAGCTGACATCTAGGCGGATCTAAAAAAACCTGCAACAAAATATTTCGACCACTTTTTGACCCCCTAAAAAAACACAAATCTACGGGCAGAATTAAGTACAACCCTTTATAAAAGTGGCCTAGGTAGCTCAGTGGTATAGCACGTATAAATTGAGGTGCACCCAGGGGTGGACACGGGCCGGGCTGAAAAATGTCCGGGCCGGGCTTGGGCCCGAAGCCCGATAATAATTGACAGTTGACTGTATTACGAGAAATGACTGTATCACGAGAGTTGAAAGTATCTTTGGGAGGGTTGGGAGGTTGACTGTATTGTTGACTGAAAGTGACCCTTCAAACCTTCATGGTGGACTCTTCGATTAGTCCTTTGTGGGGATTGCTCTTTGATAGCTAAATGACTACACTGTCGCTCGGCATAGTCAAACTCTTGAGTTTCTGCTTTACCCTTTTAGGTAGAGAAGCTCAACGATGGAAACGCATACTACACCAACAGTGTCTGATGACGAAGATGAAAGAGACAATGAGGGTGCAATTCCATTGAGGAAGAGATCGACAAAGCACGGATCATTTATATTTATAATTTATAATCATTATATTGTAATTGTCTCAATTTTGTAAAAGTTTCGGAGGCAATTACTGAAAGTTTAATCAAATTTTAAGCCGGGCTTAAGCCGGCCATATTTCCACAGGCCGGGCTGGGCCTGGCCGTAATTTTTGGGCGTGTTCACCCCGGGTGCACCCCCACCTATGTGAAGTGCACCACATTTTTAAAAAGGTGAAAATAAGTGTTCGTTATATCGAGACCCGCGGGTCTTTTCGGCAAAACTGTTGATATGTACAAAAGCGATCAGTAAAATCTAAATCCTTGCAATATTTCGGACTAGACTGACCGAAGACAACTGGCAAAAAGCTTCAATAATCGAGCTAAAAAATGTGTCGGACCCGAGGTGGGAACGAACTTTTTGGGGGTTCGTTGTATCGAGAGTCGACTGTATACTAAAAAATTGTACATTTTTTCCGAGTCGATCTGCGCTCACAGAATTTGAAAATTCGCCCCAGAAAAAAAGTTATGGCCGTTTAAAAGTGTTAGAATTTCTTGAAACACCCTGCATAATAAATGATTGAAAAAATAATTGCGGAGAAAAAAAGAATGAAAGAAAAAAGAATTTGCAAAATTGAAAAAAAAATACGCGTCTGGAAACATTTGAAATTATGACTAGAGATGATGGCTTGACCTTTTCGGGACGGGTCAGAATTCAAATTTAAAAATTTCGGGACGGGACGCGGGACGGGTCAGGTGCCAAAAAATTTCCGGGCGGGATTCCGGGACTGGACGATTCTACTGAAATTAATGAGACGGGGTTGGAATTGTCCCGTCCCGTCATCATCTCTAATTTATGACCCATTACTCTGACCCAGGGAAATGTGAGTGGAGCCTGAGGAAATTGCCTTCCGTTCCTATCTCTGTCAATTTTTCGCTAAGCGGCGTTCTAATTTAATTTAATTTTAAGATTTTCACGCAAAATCGTTTGATCTATATTTGAGTGGCCATGGATCTGAAAGGATTGGAATCAGGCAGTGGTTTGTTTGGTTGCGGCGATGTGCACACACAACAGCAACCAAGCTCTGCATTAGACCATCTTTACAGTGCACAAATGAAGGTTATTTGAGATAGCTTTCACTTCATTTTATGATGATGACAACAAGTTTTTTGCAGGAAACAGAGTACGATAACCCTTTAACAATACGCCTAAATCAATTCAGACTCAAGGGAATCGGCTGTGATGTTATGTTTGTTGTGGGCGATGAACAAGAGGTACTTTTAAACTGCATATCAGGCTAAAATCACGACTTCTTCAAAGCTGTTTTTCGTTACGGCTTTCAGCAAAGCTGGGACCGGTTTTTGGAAAAAACTAGAAAACAAAACCTTGGTGCTACCGGAGTATACCCCCAAATGAAATTTGTTTTGAACTTTGTTAAAACACTATTTTAACCATTTTTAAGCATTTCCTACACGTTAAACACGATAAAATGTGTTTTTTTATGTTTTTTTACTTTTAGAAGCAACCTCAAATCAAACAGGCGAAAAAAGCGACGGCCAACTCAGTGATTTGGGCTGTTTTTGTAGACACATAAAAGGTAGCTAAGTCTACAAAACAGCTTAAATCACTGAGTTGGCTGTCGCTTTTTTCGCCGCATGAAAATACCATTTTACAAGGGACAGCAGGCGCCTATCTGCGCCTATATCGTATTTTGAAATTGAAACATAAATCCACTTTTAACTTTAAAGGGCAAAATCTCAATTTTTTTCACAGCAATCTTCAAATCTGATTGCGAAAGGTCCTTCGCCATTGAAAGAGCTTTCGAATGAGTATAAACATGCAAATAAAAATATTACACTAAAAAAAGTTTTCCTTTGTGACCAAACATGTACTCAAATGCGTTACCCACCCACCCGTCCCAAATACTATATAGCAAGCCGAACAGGTGCCTTAACAGGCGCCAAAATAAACTAAAAATGAAAAAAATTTGGGGTCACAGGTTCGAAGACCCCCTTGAGCATACCTGGTTTTCCCACTTTTCTGGCAAAACTCAAAATTTTAAGCATCACATGTCAATTCTGATAGCATTAGCGTTCTCAGCGACCCCGATTTACCCTTAGATATGATGAGAACAAAATATAATACAATCGGGAAGTGGGTTAAAAAAGCGTGGCACGAAAAAAAGCGTGACATGCCGACAAAATACTATGTAGATAGAGATATGGTGATATCTTAGCTATCCAGTGGTAAAACTCAAATACCGTATTATCTCTAATAAGCGCCCCGGGGCGCTTATTTTTCAACCCTCCGAAAATCGGAAAAATTTTGGGTCGATCTCGAAACTTTCGGGTGCACAACCAAAATCCAAAAGCGGAATCGGTAGGGCTCGTGGGAGTTAAGAAAATGCAAAACAGCTCTGCAAAATATTTGCTCTGTCCCGATACAGACCCTCAAAGTAGAGGGCGCTTATTAGAGCAATGACAATTGGATCAAACGCCGATTTCACAACTTGGACAATTCATCACAACTCCTTAAAAGGACTATTCCGTCACAACTCTTAAAAAGGGACAATTCATCACAACCTTACCATTTGAACTGATGATCAAACAAAAAACTTTATTTTCTTCGAAAACCTATATCAAAGATTGATTTTTATTTTTTCCAACAAACATAACAACAAACACAACGACAAATTTAACCACATTTACTGATCCATAACAATATTGTGGGCC
>JAMRYI010001287.1:0-33437 GCA_029231635.1 Ditylenchus weischeri | reverse complement strand
GAGGAGTGGCAAAAATTCAGTTCTAACATTTTTCGCCTGGTAGTAGTAGCTGCAATTTATTTTTGCTAAATAAACACTTTATTTGTTGGACTTTGGCTGATCGACACATCAAACTCGCTGAAATCCTACACGTTTTAAGTATGTTTTAATTGCTCACACATCAAAAAAACACGCTTTAAGCCAGTTTTGGGCTACGCGGTAGTGGCTTTTGTCTATTTAAAAAAATTAAGAAAATACAATTGAAATAGTTGGAAGGGTGACTGAACACCACGTAAATTATAAATTTAAAAAGTGTGTTATATGTGGATCTGAACTTTTGCACACACTCTAAGTACGTCCACTATGAAGATTCCAAACTTTTGTAAAGAAAGGTATTTGATTCGTAATGTGGATTCAAACCTATATATAGTAACAAATGGAACTGCATAAATACCCTATAAATAACCCCCCATAAATAACCCGGGTTATTTATGGGGGGGGGGTTATTTATGACCCATAGTCGCTACTATATCCAGACTCGACTGTATTATTGCAAAAAAAATTAATAAAAAGGTAAAATTTCACAAAAAAATTGGAAAACACTGTAATACACAGAAACTGACTAACCCATAGTAAAAGTGGAGAAAATGACTTTCATAATCTTTTCTATCATCCTGAATTTATTTCTAATATAGGCTTATTGTTTAACGAGCAACTAACCTGGCTAACATTTGCCATTCATTTCTTATAGTTTTGAGGTGTTCTTCTGCCATTAAATCTTGGCGAATGGCCTGTACAGACGACATAATCTCGCCTAAATAATTTGGATCTATTTAAAAATGTTAAAAGAATTACCACTACTACTAGAATTACCATTTATGACCACTACTACTTTTATCATTTTTGTTAAATGGTTTGAAAATTTACATTCTGAAAAATATCGGAAGTTTTAAAAAAGCGCTGTTATAGCTCAGGCTCAAACGGAGTTAGGAAGTCGGATGCCAAAGCCAGAGGTAGGAAGTTGTAAGTCAGTAGTCCGATGCTTAATTTGCTTTTTTCATGTCCAAGTACCGTAAGGACAAGTATCGTAAGGTAAAATCACTTTGCATAACGAAAAAATCTTGAGCTATAGGACCCCAAAGATGTCAACGTCTGACTTCTTACCTCCATTCTGGGAGCCACCGTATTAGGTTAGTTTTAGGTACTAAAATGAAATTTTACTTTAAACTTAAAAGCATTATATCTTTTTTGTTTTTATATCTTTGTTGGCTACCGGAAGCACCCAAAGATAGCCCTGAATCTCCTCTTTTGAATGAGCCATCGTGCATAACTTAAAAGACGAAAAATTGATAAGAAAAAGCCAAAATAAGGCAGTGGCAATAGTACCAATTTAGTATTTTGCACCATTTAATAGTCATTCAATATCATTTTTAGAATATTATTAGCGATCAAGGGCATTAATTAGAATTTTAATAGCTTTTAAAATAGTTTGCCATGTATTGGCAATGCTTGCTTTGCAGACTGAAAGGTGGCTGAGTGTTGGGGAATATTTACACAATAAATTAGAAAGTTCACATGTAAGACAGACATACTAAATTGACCATAACTAAGATCTAAGCCACTAATGCCACTGTGTAATTATATCACAATTTAGTAAAACTGATAAAATGATTTCCAGTGAAGGTTTTCAATCTATTTGGGAGCTAAATCTGAAAAGAGAAAAAAAAATTAGAAAATATTAAAAACTTCACTTTTTTGAATATTTTGACTTCTTTTCAGAGCACCTTTCATTTTTCTGAAAACCTTCACTGGAAATCATTTTTATTAATTTTGCCATAAATTGGCGATGCTAATTTACTTTACATTAGTGGCATTAGTGGCTTAGATGCTAAGTTATGGTCAATTTAAGGTATGGTCTAAATAGTCTTACCTCATGTGGACTTTCTTTGAATTTATTTGTGTAAATGACTATTCCCAACACTCCAGCCACCTATGACTAGTCTGCAAAGCAAAAAAGCATTGCCAATACATGGCAAAACTATTTTAAAAAGCTATTTAAATTCTGTGCAATTTGAATTGCCCTTGATAAACAATACAAAATGATTTCTAAAAAGTACGGATAATTTCCGGATGACCTGATAGTACCTAAATCTCCACCCTTCACCGTATCAGAGGTGCTCTAAAGCTTAGCAATTTTTTATTGAAGCGTTTTTTATTTTAATCTTTAGTGCACATATTGCCTACACCTCTAACTATGTGGCACTTCTGATTCAAAACCGTGTTTTTAACATTGTGTTTTTGACTTACTTTTTCAAGACCTTCCTTGTGCAAGTTACCCCTCAAGTTGTAGCCAGTGAGATGAGCTACAAAATGAATGATAGCTTGCCTGAGAGAAAACTTCAAAAATGGGTCAAAACACAAGGCTAAAAACATGATTTTGAATCTAACAAGGGACCCGCGCGAACTGTCAACTCACTCACGGCATTTCTGGAAGTTTTATCGTGTAGCCCATAGTCGATTTATTTAGTGTAGCCGCGAGGGATTTTCCGGACAGAAAGAAAAATTTTAAGTACGATATTATAGAAATGTGTAAAAACGTGAAAATTTTGCCTTGGTCCCCTCTATGGTTTTTTTAAATTTTTTAAAATTCGTTTGGTTTTCGAATAGGCTTATTTGAATAGGCTTAGGTTTTTTCTTGAATGTGCATTTCGCTTTCAGCACTTTATTTTTAGCAATATGGATGCAATGAAGCGAGAGATTATGGAGCAATTAGCGAACGGACTACCACCGGTGCGATGCGATCTAACTGTGGGTGATATAGTCTCGTACTCAAAATTTTTCTTTCTGTCCGGAAAATCCCTCGCACTACACTAAGTAAATCGACTATGGGCTACACGCTAAACTTTCAGAAATGCCGTGAGTGAGTTGACAGTTCGCGCGGGTCCCTTGTAAGATCGGGTGCCGCATAATGGACATAGGAAAGTTCGCACAGGGGACAGTTCGTACCGCTGCAAACTGTCCATCTGACCCTTTTTTCAATTAAAAATACCTACTTTTATGTATTTTTTTTTAAATTCTAAGGCGCCTCAGTGTCAAAATTCCTTGAGGAATCTGAATTGGTAACAGAATTTCAAAAAAAAACTCGTGGTTGTTGAGATATGATCAAAATTAGAAAAATAATGTGTTTTCCAACTTTAGCTCGTATCTCGACAACTACGATTTTTTTTTAAATTCTGTTAACTGGTTCAGATTCTTGAGGGAATTTTCGGTACTATGGTTACTTAGAATCAAATAAATTACATAAAAGAAGGTATTTTTGTTCAAAAATAGCCAGGTGGACAGTTCGCATCAGTGCGAACTGTTCTTTTACCCTGCATAATTAGAGGAAATACGGTACATAGCAAAAACAATAACCTTACCAAGCGTACTATTCATTGAGTGGATATTTTTGGACCCGTTTGTATTCAGAATTCGATGGTCTTCGCAAAGTAGTGACTCTGGCTGAACTTTGGAAACCTACAAAATTTTGTCATTTAATTACAGTCTTTCATGGCCTTTCAAAATGGGCAGTAGGTGAGTTTTCTCCAAATTTCATGGCGCAGTGGGTGAAGCGTTGGATTCTGTTGCGTTAAGACTAGAAAAAGGCTATTTTCCTCTAAATCGCGAGGTCAACCACACCTCCGGACACACTCGATTTCTCAATTTTAAATTTTTTATTATTATTCCATTCGACGTGAAATCAAAAAGTAGATTCAAGTCATAAATATCAGATTTACAATCTTTCCTATAAAAATTTGAGTACAGGTCAAAGGAAAGTCCAGACTATAATACAAAGAAAAATGAGGACAATAATTTTCTTGCATGAAAAATGCGAAAGGTTGCATTTTTTAAGTCATTTTATGTAGCAAACGAGAGCTAAGAATCTCTACTTTCATAAAAATCAGATAAATTTTCTAAAAGATATAATTTCGAAAACTAGAAGCCATTAGACGTCCGAAACTCGTTTTTCTAGTCAAATTTGCAGAATTTTTCAGTTTCCCGCAAAAAAAGTTTAAAAGTCACCTACTGCCCACTTCTGACTGCTTTGAAAGGCCGGCCGTGGTCAAACCTCGATATAGCGCGACCCCTAAAGTTCGTTCGTCCACCTAGGGTCCGACACTTTTTTTACCTCGATTTTTGAAATATTTTTCCAAACTTATTCGTCAGTCTGATCAGGAAAATCGTAGAGATTTTGATTTGACCGGTCGTTTTTTTGAATGGCAAACTTTTTGCCGTAAAAAACCGCGGGTCTCGATAAAGTGCGACCCCTTTTTGAAAATAGGGTCGCACTTTATCGAGCGCTATGTCGAGGTTTGACTGTAATTAAATAGAGTGAAATGCTTACATTATTGTTGTTGTTTAAAAGAGTAGTGCGCTGCAAGGAAATACAACTACTTTCACTGTCATTATTGTTTGTATGATTGTCATCAAGCGGATTAAGGTGGTGCACAAATTTCTGGTTGAATTGCACACATTCCTTCGCAAAGTTTTTCTTCAAAGCAGACAGTTTATCCTGAAGGAAGCAACAATTTTGTTTTGAACTTGTCTTTTCATAATTAACTAGCTTTGGGGAAGTGAAATAGAGCCAAAACAATGTTTATTTGATTTTGGATCTACTTGTAGAACCCAACTTTCTTCAATAATCATGATCTCTTAACCCTTAAATGCGCACTGTCCCATATATGGGACAAATTTTAAAATGCCATTTGTCGTTGAAAAATTACTCATTTCTCAGAATTTTTATACCAATTTGTAGAAAAGGGATTGAATCCGTTAGTTATGGAAAAAAAACTAACATATTATGTAAGATTCTCAAAATACTATCGGGTCCGAAAAGGCCAAAATTCACGTTTTTGACAAAAATATTTTTTTCTTGATGTTCTGAAGGCAAATTCATAAATTGTTTTCCATAATCAGAATTGCTCAGCCCTGTACTATTCATTGAAAAAACCGGACATCGATATCTTTGGAATATGTATTTATCAAATATGTAATTTGTTTTTGGAAAAACGTGCTGCATCATAGTGTGCGCATTTAAGGGCTGTACCCCAAAATTTAAGACGAAATTTGTAATAGGTACATTTTTAAGAGGTTCTTTTGTTAAGAAAATAAATTTATGAGCCAATTTGTTATGAAAATTTATGCGAACATTTGCTAATTGATCGCTTTGCTGGTACTTGTTCGGTTGGGGGGTGGCCCCTGATATTTTTGACCAAATAATTTTTATTTCTGTTTTGAACAATAACAACTGAAAATCAAATATCGAGTTCACATTTGTAAAAAATAAGGAACTTGTGCTACGAAAAAAGTGGCTGTTAGACCACAAGTGAAATTTGTAAAGCCTCCCCCCCAACCGAACAAGTGCCGCTTTGCTAACAAGTTATTTTGCTAACTACATCTTCAGTAATGTACTTTTTGCGGCGGTAGGCGGAAAAACCACTTTCTGGCTTTTTTGCCACGGCGAAAAAGCCAGGAAATAAAGCCACTTTTTGGCTTTTTAACCGCGGCGAAAAGGCCACTTTTTGGCTTTTTGACCGCGGCGAAAAAGCCACTTTTTGGCATTTTGACCGCTGCGAAAAAGCCACTTTTTGGTTTTTTGACCGCGACGCTAAAATCATCGTTTATGGTGCTTACTTTATGTTTCATAGAACATATCAAACTAAGTTTTGTTATCATATATCGAGCTTTTCTATTTTAAGCATCAAAAAATGGACGTTGCTTGCAGTTCAGGAAGTGAGGAAGAAAATGAGGCCCAGCCGAAGATGCCGTTGTACATAGGTCGCAATCGAGGGTATTGACAAGTCACAAAAGCGTGGTGGGAGAAATGGAGTGCACACCAAGCAAAAGCAGCGACTCTGGGCTGAAGGACATAACTACAGCGAGGAAAATGTAAGGACTTTGAAATATTTGAGGTATAGGGGTACTCGTCGAGATTTGAGAGGTATTTGAGGTACTCGTCAAGTGCGTGCGCGTTTCTCAAGCAAAGACAGTATGTCCCGTCGTACTCGAGAGAAAAAGCTGAAGGAAGCGCTCAGAAGCATTGATAATGATGAGATAACCATGCCAGATTCAGCCAGAGAGACATTGGATGGAGATCGCCTTCTATTTTGGGACTCACGTGAGCAGGAGCCGGGTGCGACATTTCTGGTTCTATATTCTCTCATTTATTTTCGCATTCAGAAAGCACGACATTGCTGATATGGATGTCCGAGAAGCAAGAAAAACTGCTAGACGTGAGCCGATAGAGCTATTTCAGTTGAACGAAGAACGAGTGGAGGTCGATGAAGTCGAGATGATGGGCATCAATGTGGATGATCTCGTGCCGCCACCAAACGAGCAGTTCCAGGAGGATGAAAATTTAAATGAAATTGATCTGGATTATTTGTTGTTAAATGTTTAGTTTTCGTTGTTATAGAAAGGTAATAAAGTTTCAAGTGTAATAAGTAATAAAGGATCTGTGTGTTTGTCTCAAAAAATTTGTCACAAAAGTTATGGTCACTTAAAAGTGGTGGAAAACCACAGTGGGAGCGAGCATTTTTGGTGGATTTAAAGTTACCTTGGGGGACCAAGGCATGGTCACAGGTTCTTATCCTGGTGGTAGCATGCACTTTTTTTAGCACGTTTAAGTGGCCTTTTAAGTGGAAAAAGTGGTTTTTAAGCCGTGGTCAAAAGGCCAAATTTGGCTTTTCCGCCGCGGCAAAAAAGCCAGAAAGTGGTTTTTCCGCCTACCGCCCTTTTTCCAAGCATACTGAAATAGCTCTTTTACTTCTCTACAGTCAACTCTCGGCTGCCCCAAGGGGTGATATTCAACTCGGTTAGTAGACACAGTAGATCAAGAGTTACTCGTGATTCTACTCGCCCATCTGAAATGGGTTGAGTAGATCACGAGTTACTTTTGATCCAAAACTCTACTAACTCACCTGAATACCACCCCAGGGACCAGACTAAGGGTGGCAGATTACTGAGGTGGCGGTTACCTGTGTTGTCAATAATTGTGACTGGTTGACTGTGTTGGCTGTATGTTTGTGTTTTTACTATCTAAATCAGCGCATCAACCACCAACCCCCCGGGTAGGGTATCATAGTTTTCAATAATTTTTTGGTGGTGGAGGTGGACACCATTTCAAAGTGTTTCCCTAGTGACTTACCGTATTCTGAAAACCTTGATCTCTTAAAAACTGCTTTAGGACTATTCGTTGCAAAAGAATAATGTGTGCTGCCACAATGCTTTAAACCTGTGACCCCAAAATGCTGTGGTCCTTCTGTGGTTTTCGGCTACTTTCAACTGACCATAAATTTCAAAAATGTTTTAAAAAAATTGACGAAAAAGCTAATAGCGAAGGGATTCTACCAAAACAATCGGTTAGCAAAAGAAAAATTAGCAAAAATACCGCATAAATTTTCTTTTCTTGACAAAAAAACCTCTTGACAAATGTACCTATTAACAAATTTCTTCTTAAATTTCAAGGTACAGCCCATTTAAGTGATTTATAGTGTGCGTAGACCAAGGCATTTTTCACAAAAAATCAACAAGGGTACCAAAGGCGAAATTCGCACCAGATTTTCCATTAGAGCCGAGTTAAGGGCAGTGTTTTCAAAAGTCACACGATCACACCAAGTGTGACTTTAAAGTCACACTTTTTATGAAAAGGTGTGATTTTGTCAAAAATTATTTTTAACTGAGATGTTTGACCACTGAATCGATAGAGAAAAATCTCAGCTACAAGATGGTGTAAAAACATTGGAGATAAGAAAACAAAATCTCAGATAAAAAGTTCGGTGAAGTTAGTGTGACCCAAGTGTGATAGTGTGACTTTTGAAAACACTGGTTAAGGGTTAATTAAGTTAAAAAGGGTTGATAGGAATCGAAATAATTTAGTAGATAATGTCTTGAATGGGGTTGTCCAATTGACCGCTCAAAATCTTTTGCGGTCAATTGACTGGTCAAATGTTCTACTTGACGTTAAATGCTCCCTTTTCTAGTACCACAGTCTGTCAAAACAAAAAATGTGCTCAAACGCATTAAACACATTTACAACAATTTCTTTAACACTTTTAACTTTATCGCAAAATTTTTGTTTGAAATTTCAAATATATTCATGTTTTGATAAAAAGTTTGAACTCCCGCACACGAATAATTAACTATTAATTGGTTAACTATTAAAATGCTTATTTTAATCAGAGGGGGGATCGGAGTCCGATCATCGGACCGATTTCTTAACGACGGGTCAAATTCTCCCTCTTTGACCGATCAAGTGACCGTTGGTCAGCTTTGTTTTTGAATGTATTCTAAATCTAGTAGTTGATACTTTCTGCCCATGATCTTTGAAATACTTTAGGTCACACTAAGATCAGAGTATACTTGTACTTTTAGCAAAAGTACTCACAAATTTCTTCATCCTCAACCTTATGCTTTGCTGCGTATTCTCCAGCTCACGACCAAAAAAGTTCTTGATGAAAAAGTTTTTGCGGTTGAAGCTCATAATGCACTGTCTCAACCGTTTGGGAATGGTTCTGCCCGCATTTCCTTGCACTGAACGAACACTTAGATTTAGATCTTTATAGCTATGTCTGAAAATATATTACTTTGAACACTCAATGTCCAAGTGGTCAGGTAGGTGGCTACAAACTGGATTAGGATTAAGCCAATGTAGTATTGACCCAACAAAGGCACTGAATTAGAAGTAGCTGGCAGTTTATCAGACACCATCATAAGTATCAGAGCCAGCGATAAAAGTGAAGTCACACCCAGGCTCACCTTTAACCAACAAATGTTATTTTTAATTTTTATCAAATTAAACTTTAAAATAACCCTTTTTTCTTTACAAATAGAAAAATTTACCTTTTTTCAAATACACTTTTTTCGAAAAAAAAATCTGATAGCTGATCTGATAGCTAACGATCACATTCCAATCACCGAAGGATTACCCCCTTCGCTTACCCCCGGCGGTGCTAGGCGGTCATAGATTTTTGAGATGAGAGTGGCATGATCATTTCAAAAAAATATGACCGCCGGGCACCGCGAAAGAAGTGCCACCAGCGGCGGCGGTTCAACTGTGATTAAAACTGAAAATGTATGTGGCACCTTTTCAGTGTTCTCTCCAGTAGATGAGTGAGGTGTAAAGAAGCCGACCACAGTGACTATGGTGATGAAAGCTGAGGGCACTATAAGGGTGAATAAATAGTAGGATGGATTGCGTTTGATGGCAAAGTAGTAGCATAGATCCTGAATTTAAAAGTACTGTATTAGTTATCTTGAGATAAAATGGGGTTTACCGGGTAACCATTAGGACAACAGTCGTAGAATCTATAAGAGAACATTAAGGCTCTATATTTTGTTTGCAACACTTAGTAAAAATAAATGAAAAAAGTAGCATACGCTCGAAACTGACTTTAGGTTGGCCTTGTACTTGAAGTCGACCAGTGTCCATTCCATATTGGGGATGTAATGGGTCAGACTAGCTGCCATGTTGGAAGATGCGTTTACCCCCATGACCACTTCCTCTGCTGATTTTATCATGATCTGCGAGCCATCATAGGACCAGGAAGCCAACATTAGGAAACAAATTTGCTGGTCAAATGGAAAACGATGCTGAAAAAACCCTATTGCGCTTGTTTTCGCTAACAAAAAATAAATCGCAGTTTTGGGTTTTGAAACCGAAAATTTTGCTGCACACGCTTTTCGGTTTTTTCGTTTGAGACAAATTAATGTTCAGGCTCCACCCGGCAGGCTCCACACGAGTAACAAACTTTCAGAGGTTTCCACAACACCTATTTTAATTTTGACCTGTAGTTTTCTAATACTCAAAATGACTGCTAGAATCTAGCAAACATTTTGGTAATCAGAATTCCCAAAGTTTACACTTAAATTTTTGAGAAATCAACAAAATTAAGTCGCGTAACAGCGTGTTACGCAGGTCGAGTAACGTAAATTGCGAAAAATTGTAAAAACCTCGGATTTCGGTCATTTTTTAAGAAATCGACTTTTTTAAAAAGACCATATCTCAGCATTCGAAGTTTTAAAAATCATTCTGGAAAATGGTTCTTGCAGTTCTTAAACTGCGCTACAACATGGTGCTAAGACGATTGTGTCGCTCCGAATTTAATTTAACTTTTAGCCAGTTAAAGTGGTCAAAATGCTCCCCAACTTTTTAAAATGACCTCACAGTTGTTTAAAGCCAAACAATGACTATTCGAAAATATTTCAAATAAACTTAATATACCATTTAAAAGAGGAAGAAAATGCGCACAAAACCATACGTATAGGAAATTTTTCTAATAAAAAATATTGCAAAAAATTGGCTCAAAGTTTGTCAGGGATCTTTTGGACCGTCCGTTATTTTCTTTGCCAAGAGTAATGGTCTTTGTGTCGGATATCTATTTTAATCGTTGGCTGAAACCCAGAAAATTGCTTCCGGGATTTCACCGGTCCGTTTTACCTTGTCTTAAATTTCGAGACATAGCCTAATCTTTTACCCAACACTGTATATGCGCAACATTTTTACTATGCAAAATTGTTTTGAATTTTTTTTGTTTTTAACGTACCGTAAATGCTCTAATTATACGCCATGCCTATTCGTTTTATCTAGTGCTTGTTTGCTCTTCTGAGTAATTTTTTGAACAAAGTTGTATATCAAAAAAAGTCCAATTCAATTTTTTTGTTGAAATTTAGGTGATTATATCTTACTTTATTTTAACTTCAAAGAAACCTAGTAAAAGGTGCTATTTTTGGCGAGATTTTTTTTGCCTTGGATTAAAGCTTAGGGTATTTGTTAAGTACCTAATTTGTGATTTTTTAAACAAAACTTGATTTTTGATGATCAGAAGTGAAACTGAAAATTCCAGATAAGGGGCAGCAGTTACGTTTTTGTTGATAAAGACCGGCCCAACGACTCCTATTTTTCCGATCGCTGCGCATATGGTATTTTTGAAGTGTTTAACGACGCAACAGCAATAGAAAGAATATGAGTTCTTAGGCTGGTCTTTATCAACAAAAAATGGGACTGCCTGTTATGTGATTTTGCTTCAACTTTAACGCCGACTGTTCAAGAGTAAGAGAATTTTTGCGAGATAATCTTTTTGGAGAATGGTTTGTTGACGGATGAAATCAGAAGTGAGGAATTAGCTCAACAACAACTTTGAAAGCTTGAGGTTTTAAAGGATTTTGGGCCCTATACGACAATAGGTCCCATTTTTTGCCTTGGTCTCCCCCTGTTGATTGATTTCGCTGATTTTTATTTTCGAATCTATTTTTGCTTATTTTTATTTCTTATGAATTTTTTTATTTCTATTTTTATTTCTTATTTTTTTATTTCTTTTGATCATATGAAACATAAGATCAAGCGCCTCTATGGAACCAGTGATAATTTGCTCGCCTCCTACATTGCTGAAGCCGTTTTTCGTCAGAACTGTCGTGCAAGAAATCAGAATTATTTCAGAAAATTTGTTGAACAACTCGTGAAAATTTATGAATGTTAATGTGTCGCCGAAAGAAGAAAATAAAATTGGTTAAAATAGAAGCAAAAAATAAAAAAAAAATCAACAGGGGGGACCAAGGCAAAAAATGGGACCTATTGTCGTATAGGGCCGGATTTTGTTTGCTTTTAAAGAGTTTCGGGTAACAAGATATTTTATTCTAATAATCAGGAAAAAATCTTCAACCAATCATCAAAAATCAAGTTTTGATAAAAAAAAAATCAAAAAATTAGGTACTAAACTAATGCCCTAAGGTTCTTCTTTCTAAGGCAAAAAAATCTCGCCAAAAGATAGAGAAATAAAAAAGTTATGGCTAAAACAAAAGGGTGATGAATTTGGGATACCCTGCATACTATGTAAAATGTTTGATTTTCGTTGGTTATTAATTTGCTTATGTTACGTCCGTCAAAAAAAATTATCGAATAAGAAATTAAAATTTTTTCCAGGCATCTTTATTGGGAGCATGTTGAAATATTATCCGCCATGCTCTAATTATCCGCCACCCCAAGGGGGGGGTTGAAAAATTATGCGCCATGGCTATAATTAGAGCATTAACGGTAAATTCATACCATATTTAGACTGCAAGTTATATCTGTGATGATTGCCCGGAACAAGGACACTCGACCATCGTTTCTGACCAGTGCTACATCAAATAAATTTAATGGTTCTGTTTAAGCTAAATCATACCATTGGTTTGCATTTCGTTGTCTTTCACATTCATGTTGGCACTTAAAAACCAATTTTTTTAATGAGCATCTCAAAAACAGTCAAACTTGTTGTAGACAAGCAAGTCAGGCCTCCAGAGCATTTCCGCAGGTATGTGGATTTCATTTATACCACCAAACTTTTCTGGATCCCACCTCAAGAACTCGTCTGTCCAATATTCCTCTAGCCAACAGTACAGGGTCAAAATTTGGTCGTTTTCTTGCACTTTCTAAAAAGTTGCATAAAAATATTTTGGTACAAACAAAAGTAGTTTGTACCTGTATTTGTTTGAAGTAGAGCTGGACAGTCACATTGGTGGGACCTGACTTCTCGTTGACGACCGGCCTCAACTCCTTGCGATAATGCTCAAATAAGTGCTCTAGCAATTGCTTTTGTTGGCAGTTTACATATTTCTGTAAAAATGTTATTTTTTATAATAAATCTTGTATATTTCGATATTTTTATTATCGAATATCTATATTTTTGTTAAAATATAACATCTAACGAGTGTAACCAGGAAAGATGAGTGGAGGGGGTTAACTATGCTTTATGCCACTCTAAAATCCAAACATTTTGCATTTAAAACGCCGAAATTGGATAAAACATGGAATTTAATATACTCAAACCTGCCTGATCCGGCACACTTGCTAATCCGAATGCCTTCACTTTGTCCCAGTCATTAATAAAGTTTTTCGGGCAAACCCCTATAAGCCGACAGCCTCTGGCGAAGGATGCTGATTGAGAGACTGTACAGTCAAACCTCGATTTAACGGTCCTCCTAAGAGTCGGTCCCAAGGGGGGCTGTTAAATCCACGTTTTATTTACGTATTTAACACTAGAGATACAGAGACTACACAGCTAAATTTAGTCCAGTAAAAGTCTAGTAAAGTGGCAGTGGAAGTTCACCAAATAACCAGTAGAGTACTATTGACTGCATCTGACAACTCGATGACGTTCCAGTGGCAGTTTGTTGGACTTTCCTGGCAATTTGGTGGACTTCCACTGGAGCAAAAATATGTTCGATCCAATCCATTGGGAGATCGAACTCACAAATCTCAGTAACCAACAGTAAGACACCACGGCATTTTTATGTAGCAAGCAAAAAGTTAGGTTATATATCGTAAATTCTTCATTAAGCGCCAAGGGCGCTTGAAACCCCCAAAAATCTGAAAATTTTGGGGTCAATCTCAAACTTTTTAGGTGCTCAACCAAAGTCGAAAAGGCAGAGTTGGTAGAGCTCTTGGTAGCAAAAAAGGAAAAAAAATGAAGTTAAATATTTTCTCTGGGCTGAGATATGAGTCCTCAAAGTCGAGGGTGGACGCTTTTCGGAGGGAATACGGTATTGGCTTTACTCAGATCCAAAATTCATAACCAATTGCTTATTAAAAGCTGTGTAAATTATATCATACATTTGATTAACATTAAAGAGTCAGTATTTTAAACTTGTTTTCTGCGTATTTGTCGCAATAATACATTATATCTCGTGTGAAGTTAACTCACAGTGTTGAGAAGTAGTAGGAGGATAGATAATATTTGGAATTGGAGTAGTTGCATTACAAGGAACACCAGCTACACGCTATTACTACCATGCACAGCTAATAGAATAGCATGACAATGGAAATAGAAGAAAACAGCTAGTCACTTGGTTCGGTCATTGACCTGCAATGCATTAAAAATTATTGTTGGCATCATCATCACAAAGAGGTAACAATATTGGTACTCATGTACCTGGGGGGGCTTAGGCGGCGAGGCAGGTGGCCCTTTTTTCAATTAACTGTAAATAGTGTTTAAACGTCTCTTAAGTAATTTTTATACACTGAAGAAGATAAAAACGATGTTTTCTAACATTTCTCTTGCTAAAAAGTTAGGGTTTCAAAAAAAAAATTGGTCACCACAGGTTGACCAATTGCCTTGCTCCCGCAAGGTGAAATATCTTACCGTATAACCTCTATTAATCACCCCCCTCTAATAATCCCCCCCTGACTTTATAGACCTATATCTCAGCCTAAACTAAATATTTTACAAATCTGTTTTTTGCGTTTTCTTAACTGCCATGAGCTCTACCGGTTCCGCTTTTTCGATTTTGGATTTTCACCCGAAAATCTTGAGATCGACCCAAAATTTTTCCGATTTTGGGAGGGTTGAAAAATAATCCCCCCGGGGGGATTAAAAGAGGTTATACGGTATATTAAGGTACCCTACCTCGTTTTTGATCATTGGAGCTGGGCAAAAAGAGTCTTTAATGCATATATTATCAAGAGTCTAGCACGGAATTACGTCTAAGGTAAGTGAGTGCGTGCATCTCTAACCCACCAAGCCCCCTGCGCCCCCGAAGGGGGGCTTGGTTGCTTGGGGTTGAGATGCGCACACCCACATACCTTAGACACAAATCACTCGAAAGTGACTCTGGATGCATAAAAACAGTATGCATACCAGAGTTTTTTATGCGGTAGGCACCAGCTGACAAAAATATGTTCAAATTCCATCTTTTTTGGTCTTTTTAAAGATGTCCAGGTACCCTTTTTGGTTAATTAGCTTCGGGAACCAAGGCAATTGGTCAACCTGTGGTAACCAATTTTTTTTTGAAAAACTAACTTTTTAGTAAGAGAAATATTAGAAAACATCGTTTTTGTCGTTTTTAGCGTATAAAAATTACTTAAGAGACGTTCAAACACTATTTACAGCTAACTGAAAAAGGGGCCCCCAGGTACATAAGTGCCACAATATCGACTATAGACCAGAATTTTGATAAATTTTTGTAAATTTGTATAGAGGGCAATTCCTTCACACGAATTAACAGAAATTGATCAAAATCTGCAAAATTTTTGTAGATTTTTTTGAACAAACAGCCGAAAAATAATTTTCCACATATGTTCGAATTTACACAATTTAAGAACCATGATAATTTCATGTCACCTTTTTAAAGGCTGTTGAGCAATTGGTCAAAAAGACCTTACATAATTAAAGAAGAAGTAAAAAAAGAAGTAATCCATCAGTCATCGGTCTCTTCAACCACAAATTTGACATATACAATAGATAGGTAGTAGACACACACACCCAAACATGTGTCAAACATTTATTAGTCGTTGCAGCTACTCAATTTTTTTTGCTCTTTTTTGTGTTTTAACGAAATTGGTTCTTTAACCTGATTATATATTTAGAAATTTTCTTATTCATTTGCAAAAAGTTAGTTGAAAAGTAATTAAAGCTCTCAGCGTTTATTGTTGCCACCTTTCCATCTTTCTCCCGCTTAAGGCCGGTCTACAATGGATCTATTTTTGTGTCCCGTTTTCCCAATTTTTATTTTAAATGGGACAGTTGACCCATTTTTTGTAAACAAACCGGTGCTATGATATTGGACAAACTTGTGCAAAATCAAAAGTTGGATCAAAAACATCTACAGGGTGTGTCAGAATTACGCGCACTTTTAACCTAAATTTTTGTATCGAATGAAAAATGCATCTTCTTGATAAATTTCAACCGCTATGTTTGCTATTATTGTGTTTAAGCTCATAATTTATGTTTTTCAGAATCTCTCAGGCGTGCTTTGCAAGTGGAGTGGTCAAATCTGGACTAGGACACAATCAACAAAATCGTGGAGGACTTTCCAAGAAGAATCAATGCCTGTATAGATGCCGACGGGAAACATTTTGAGTGATCATTTGTTATTATGTATGCTGTCTGTTGTTGTTGCATTTGTGGGCGGAATAAAAACTTTTGAGAGATTGTTGAAGTCGTTGGCCTTTTATATCTGTGTCGTTAGATGAGCAAAAATGTGTGTCTAGAATACAGCTCGGGCAAGGAGCTACCTCTCCAAATTCTTTAAAAAAGTGCGCGTAATTCTGACACACCGTGTATATCAGAATTGAAAATTTCTTCAAAAAGTTAAAAATTGAAACCGGTTCAGAAAACGGGACACTTGAAAAAAGAAGCCGGAACGTGGTGTCCGTTTTCCGATCCGTTTTTAATTTTCAACTATTTTTTTGAAGAAACTTTGCAGTTCTAATGTAAATTTTCCTAATTTAACTTTTAATTCTGCACAAGTTTGTCCAATATCACAGCACCGATTTGCTTACGAACATGGGTTAACTGTATCATTTGAAATAAAAATTGGGAAAAACGGGACACAACAATGGATCCATTGTAGAATAGGCTTTAGTCATCAGCTTGCAGAAGAAGTGCCTACTCTGGTGTTTTGATTCAGTCTAGCCTGTGAAGAAAGGTGCCAGCTAACTCAAAGTTGTCTTCCAGGCAGTTAGACCTGCAGAAGTCTCCAGTATTGTGACCAATAACTGTCTCACCAACTTCTTCTCTCTCTATGATACAGTGGACTTTCTATGTTGCGTCTAGCTTTATGTTGCGTCCGACTAAATCAAGTTTGGTTTGGTTGGCCGTTAAGGAAATTCCCTACGGGCAAATTTCTATTATGCGTTCGATTTATTGCGTACAGCTCTGTGTTGCGTCCGAGGGCGGCCGATTACTACCAAAAAATCATAAGTTGCGTCCACCTGAAAATCTCACAAAAATTATAAAAAAGACGTACTCTAACTGTGCGTATGTATTGCGTCCAGCCGAGCGGGATGCAACATAGAAAGTCGACTGTAATGGTATAATGAATGAAAATCAATAAATAGTCTTTTTCGGCAAAAGTTTAAAAACAATTTTGAAAAACCGAGGATGTGATCCGAAATCTACCCTTTATTGTTAACGGTTTGATCCATAATGTGTCGACAAAATTTGAAGCTCAATGAAGGTGAAAATTTTTGAAAAAAGGCAACAAAACCAATAAGAAATAAAAATAAAAGTCAATACGAAGCATGCAAAGCATGCCTGTCTCAAGGAAAGCAATACAAAGAAGATTGAGAAACTTGACACCTCACCCTCATAATATAAACCGCAAATAAAAATTGAAAAAAGCAAGAAGGCTAATTTTCATGCCTTTAAGCTAAGGTGGGAAAAATAAAAAAATGGACCAGCTTTGCAAAAGTCTCAAGCAAATGAAAAAACAGACCAGGGATTGGGCAATGAGCCCAGCTGAAATGAATACTAATTAGAAAAAGAGGTGCACTCACGCATTCTTACTGCTTATATTCGGTTTTTTGGTGGACCAGCACAATCCAAAATGGCCCATTTGTTCTGGTTTTGTTGAGTCTAGCTGACAAAAAAACAGAATATAAATGTAAGTATCTAACATTTTTTCCAGATTAATGTGGAAAAAAGTTTTGATTTTGCATTTTGGATGGCATCTATAATAAAATTTATAAAAGGACTATTGCCATCTACGGCCATAGAAATTTCAGCTTCTTGAATTTACGGGGACAGTTAAATTACTTTAAAAATGTTGTTGAGCTTTTTTTCTGTTTGTATTTACAGCAGGGTTACGATCTGTACTTTTTTAAAAGGTCCCTAAATCTCTTTTATTTTTAAAATTTTATGTCAAAAAAATTATAGTCAAACCTCGTTTATCCGGCACCCCCAAAAGTTCGTTCCCGCCTTGGGTCCGACACTTTTTCAGCTCAATTTTCGAAGTCTTTTGCTAAATGTGATTCGCCAGTCTAGTCCGAAATATTGCAAGGATTCTGATTTTGCGATTCGTTTTTTCAAAATCTTTAAATTTCGCCATAAAGACCCGCGGACCTCGGTTATCCGGCACCTGATTTTCAAAAGGGGTGCCGGATAACCGAGGTTCGCGGTTCTTTATGACGAAATTTAAAAATTCTGGAAAAACGACCGGCAAAAACAGAATCCTTGCAATATTTCGGACTAGACTGGCGAATCACATTTAGCAAAAGACTTTGAAAATTGAGCTAAAGAAAGTGTCGGACCTAAGGCGGGAATGAACTTTTGGGGTGCCGGATAAACGAGGTTTGACTTTAGTTTCAAAATGGAAATAAGCACTGGATAAAATGACTTTTTTCCTTCAAAGGGATTCAAAATTCACTATTGTCGAAAAATATACTTTTTTTTTCAAAATTTTTGAGATCGCAGCCCTGATTTACCTTTTTTTTAAATTTTTCCAAGATTTTGGACCATCGACTAGTCGAGCACAACATTGCTTGACATTGCAAGATTTGACAAGATAACTTTTTGATGTAGATTTAAGATCTAGGATTTAATTTTAACTAAAAAATAATTCAACATCACATTTTGAAGATTTTAGGTAGGGTTGCATTCGGTCGGTTAACCAAAAACCAAGTTTTTTGGCGAATAAACCGAAACCGATAACCGGTTTCAAAAGAACCGTGAAAACCGAAAACCGGGTTTAGCAAAATATCGGTTTATTTACGACAAAAATTAACCGAAAACCGGATACAGTCCGGTTAACCGACCGAAATTTTTGGAAAAAACCGGGACCGAAAAGCGGTTTTGGAAAAAAACCGGTTTTTTTTAAACCGACCGATCCAAAAAAACCGACCGAATGCAACCCTAATTTTAGGAGTAAAAAAGCTGCTAATTAAAACAGTTGAAATGGCCAAGGCCGTGGATGGCAAGAATGCTTTAAGATGCTACTTAAATATACGTTAGGAATATAGACTAGGGTTGCTGGCTGCTATTCCGAACAGGCTAAGAAGCTTGTAGATTTTTATAACTTTTCAAGATTTAGATAAAGTAATTTGATTTTAAGTGCAACAAAAGAACTAGACTGATTTTTTGCTTTCTTTTGACATAAAAATTGAGTTAAGAGCAAGGAAATTTGAAGGTTCACTTTTTTTTCCGGAAATCTGGATGGGCAATTGAGTTATAGGGGAGTTGGCAAAGAAGCCAGTTGAAAACCGAGCATTCATGTACACATTTATTTAAACAAAAATTATACTTGTAAGTCAACTTGAAAACAGACATTATATATAGTTATATGAATCAACAATGAGGAAATCTTTTAACGGAGCTTGGACTGGTAAAATCAATCAATTTTCGGTTTATAGCATATTTTAATTTCAAAACAAAAAAAAAATATCAGTAAAACAGTAAAACGATTTTTGGTTTCACCAGCGAATTCGACAAAGTTTTGGCAAATTTTCCGTTTCGTGAGACAAACATAAGAGTGGTTTCGCAAGTGAAATCGCCAAATTTAGGTTTGCATTAGTTTTATCCATGTTTTTGTCCATATTTTCAATGATATTTAGACGTCCGCAGTGAAAACTCAATTTAAGGACACTGAAAGGACCTGATTAATCTGCCGTCATTAGTTAATCTGCCGTCATTTTTTTACAAATTTCAATTAAAAAATCGAAATGAGCCATAAAATGTGTGTCCTTAAATCGCGTTTTGTTTGTTTTCAAATTTACTATACATAAAACATTTATTACTAGCACAAAAAAATAACTAATTTAGACAGTCAAAAATTATATTATGGAAAAAAGGAAAAATTTGACCCTAGTATAGAATACCAAACCCTCCCCCCCCCAAAACTTATGCCTTCTACAAATTAAGTAAAGAGCACGCAAATATATGTTCCAGAGCCCAGAAAAAGTGCGTAAAACACTTATTAGTCACAACTTCCATACGCTGGCCTACCCCTAAGCCTAAGGGCTAAGCCTAAACTTGTTGTTCCAAAGGGTAGTTTCAACGATTTTTAGAAGGTCTGATTTGGGGGGGAGGGTATTCTGTACTACCGCCAAAAATTTGTATTATTTTTTTAATCCACACCACAAAATTAAGCTTTTAATTGGCACAAAACTAGTCAAAATAATCATTCCATTATAGCTTGGTAAAATGGGTAGCTATTAGCTGTTTTCACCAATAACACAGCACTATCCATCCATCAGCTAACAAAAGAATAGTCTTAAAACAAAATAAATAAATTAATGACTTACTCAAGCTAATGAACGAATATTTTTTTTCATATAAACCTCTAAAAAATTAAGGAGCAACGATTACAAAAAAAGAGTTTACTTATAACATCTTTATGGAAAAGAGACTTTTTTATAATAAAAACTTTCTTCTGGTTATTTCTTTTGGTGGTGTTGTGAGTAGTGTTGAGTAGGTTTATTGTTGTTGAGTCGCCACAATCGCGTGAGCTAGGGTAGTAGGAGAGAGGGAGATGAGCAGCTTCATGAATAGTGGATGCTGAAAATAAATTATTAAATCGACTTCATCAAAAGGTTGCTCTTTTCTTTTAAATATTTCCTTGTGTTAGAAACATTCAGCTTTGCTAAAAAAACTCAAATTCACAAAGAAAATGTAAGCTTGTATATTTGAAAGATTAGAAAGAAAGAGCAATAGAAGAATGGTTGAAAAATATCAATATTGGGCCGGTTTAAATGAAGCCGAGCATAGGTGATTACCCTTATCTAGGGTTGTCGAATATTCGAAATTTTCGAATATTCGAGTCGAGTCGATATTCGAAAAAAAGTCGAATATTTTCGAATAATATTCGAAATTGAATATTCGAGTCAACAACCCTACCCATATCCTAATGACCATATCCAACATGGAAGTTATTAATGAATATAATACTGCTGCATATTTTCCCCCCAGCGAAAATCCACCAGCAAAAATCCCCCCAGCAAAAATCCTCGGAAAAACCTCCCCAGCAAAAATCCCCCCGCGAAAATCGCACCAGAATATAAATTGAGGTAAAATTGACATTTATTCAATTAACCAAACAATAACAACAGAGGAACAACATCAACAAAACAATTAACATCGGCGGAAAACATTCAAGTCAGGATAAAAAATAAAGGTTTGGCTTTCGGGAGCCATCGGAACTTCATCGTCGCCATCCTCCAATTCCATTTCTGATCCATTTTCTTCCGCTTCAGCTTCATCTTCAGGATCACCGGCCACCGGATTGTATAACTTTGCCATGTGATACTGCATTCGACGGAGAAAAGGCAGACGTCGGCGCAAGAGCACATCCGCGTTTGAGTAGTCCTACATGAGCTTAAAGATCTGGCGTTCGGAGTTTTCCACCTTCGTTGATCGAGCACCATCCGCCGGAATGACCGCATTTCTTAAACAAAACCACTAAATTTATGTTCCAAACAAAAGGGAGACATACCTAGTCGCCAACTGCCATGTTGTTTCCTCTTCCTTCTTTAGGCAAACGATGAAGTGACTCAGATTGAGATTCCACTTGGAGAACTTCTTGTTGAACAGATGATGCCAGCCCTCCATCGCATTATTGGTCCGCGGAGTCTTGTTGAGCACAGACGAGTACACATTCCATCCAGCAGCCAGAAACATCGGATCCATCACCACGTTGTTTACATCCAGTCGGCGATCCAGTGAAACTATTTCCGAACACCAAGCAAAGCCATGAAGAAGTTGAGAAGCGAGAGGCGCACGGTGATAACAAATTCTACAGAGAAGAGCACATATGGTTGGTCCCTTCGAGCAATTGCCTTGCGGATGCCAATTTGGAGGAGATGTGGTCCGAGCTGAGGAAAAGACGCAGAGGAGAATCCGAGATGGAGGTTCAATAGGAGGAAACAGTTACGTTAACGTTACCTCATGTGATCTTTAGATACAAAGAGCTGCGGGGATCGTTCTATGAGTTGAATAAATCACACGTGCATCCTGGGTATCTCTGCTGCACTTGCCCGGTTGGTATCAAAGACGAATTGTGCAAGCATGCTCTACTGCTGATGGAGACGGAGGAGATGATCAGTCCGCTGCCGAGACCGCTGGAGCCACGAAAGAAGAAAGTTGGAAGAGCCTTGGAAAGAGTTTAATTTTGTTCGTTGGTGTTATGTGTTGGTGTCTGTTGTGGTGTTCGTTTCGTGAATAAAATTGGTATTGCAAGGTATTAGGTGAGATATAACAATCGTTTTAATTAAAAAATTTAATTCAAAATTTAAATTTGGCGGTGTAAAAGAATATTTTGGCAGCACATTTCACTTACAGCCTTAGAAGAAATACGGTAAATTTCAATTTATGAAAGCGATAAAAAGGCGATAAAAAGTTTATCGCTTTTAAAAAAATTAATTCTCGTTTGAATTTTTATCGCTTTTTAATTTTTTTCATCGCTTTTGACATCCATTTCAGTTGTAAAATCATTTTATTTGTCCAATTTAGAAATATTAAAATTGAAAAAAAACAATAAAAACAATCTTTTAACAATACATTAAAGACAGACACATTTTCCTTCCTTTTACGCACAAAAACACTCTTTGGAGATATATGCAAACAAACATGCTAAAGTAACTGCGCGAAATACACCAAATTTTGATTTGCTACTCACTGGACAATGGTCTCTTTTTGCTTCTGCAATAGTAAAAGTGATGAGTGATGATGAGTAGTCATACAAGTCAGCAAATTACAAAAACAAAAAATAAAAGCGAATTTTTATTACTGTTTACTGGATTTTGTTTTTCTATCTCAAAATTATTTAAATAAAAGTAGTGGTTTTCTTTTGTAACTTTATCAAAAAATATTATTTTCAGCTCAGGCTTGAACAGATTCAGCTTTTAACTAAAAAAATTAGAAAACTGCTTTTCAATTTTTTACCAATCTAATAAAGATGTTAGAAGGAGGGGGAAAATGGTCACTGATTTCGGTTGAAAATTATAGATTGGGTCTTTGGAGTCAAAAAAACAGTAAGTTTTAGAATGTACAATCTGCAACCATCTATTACCACTTTCTTGTTCTTTTGCCTAATTTTGCTAGGCGCAAAGCTAAGCGCCACTGATATTTTGACCAATACCATCCTGGTAACTCCGCCTTCTACAGCTGCTCAAATTCTTTTTCCATCCAGGAGAAAGTCGCCGGCCAAAAAGATGAGGAACACCTATGACCAGCCAGCTCAAGGTTATTCTTTCACTGAATCTCTGACTCAGCATGTTGAAAATGAGGAGGATGCATTGGTTGAGCAGGAAGAACACAACAAACCTGTTGCTAATATTACTAAAGGTAACAATTTTGAATAATTTTATGCTAAAATACTATTATGGTTGTAGCGAGCGTGTACAGTTCTTGCCTATTCAAGTACATACCCAGTTCTTGCAAGCCAAGTGCCATGTGTGCCACCAACAAGGTAGTTTAAATGATATTTGGTCGTCGTTTACCATTGTTTCTGTGATATATTGGGAGGTGTTTTCAGCTGTGTGTGCAAATAACTGGAGATCCTTGTTGTGCCAGTCCCCAAGGCGAGTGTCCCACACCCATTCAGGTGCGTTGTTTAGTAGATTATTTACTAAGAACCCAAAAAATTCTATGAAGATGGTTTTAAACGCTAGTAGAGTCGATTAATCTAACAGTAAATTAAAGAGGGGGGTACATGTTTCGTAGAATTTTCCACCATTATTATTTTCATCTCTTCGCTGTGATTTTTTTAGCTAATAACTTAACTGTAAGTTTATTCCTTCGCCAACTTTTCGCAGATAATCTGAAAATGTTATCAGAACACAGATGTTTTTCGACAAATCTCAAAATTGACCAAAAAATTCATTCTGTAATTCCCTCACATATCCTTTTCACGTTCAAAATCGGGTTCTTGTCATTTTGACTGCTTTTTCTGGACAGCTAGTAGGCAAGTTATCAGTGAGACGCTAGCTAAGGCAATAGGCCTTACAATTTTGAGTTGTAAGTTGCCTTATAACTATCTGAAAAAAATATGAAAAAATGAAAAGCCATGCCACAGGAATTTTAAAAAGGTAGGCTATGGAAATAAGATATAAATGTTTTGGTCAATTTTTGTGTTTTTCATGAGATTTTTCGAAAGTTGTCTGTATTCTGATAACATTTTCGTATTCTCTGCGAAAAGTTGGCCGAATAATATACTTACTTGAGTTAGCTATAAAAATCACAGTCAAGAGAAGAAAATAATAATAGTCAAAAATCCTACGGAACATGTGCCCCCCTTTAAATAGAAATTTTTTAGTTGAATATAAGATGTGTGAAGGGGAACCCGATCAACTGGTAAAACCCATTTTTACAGCTGTTTAGATCTCGATTTTTAAGGTGCCATCACCATATTGATTGCTCTAGAAAAGCTCTTTGTTGTGACAGCGGTAACAACTATTTTTTACTATTTTTTCAATTTTAAGATTAATAAACTAATTTACTTAAGGCTGTGGCTATAATATATGTGTGGAGCAACAAGAAATTTAGAAGCGCTGGAAATAGTACCGAGTGCTGTTTTAGTAGCGATGAGCAGAACCTTTTAGCACAAAAATTTGTTTTGTGATGATAGCAAAAAGTATAATGAGAAAATAAAGTGCTTTTCATAGGATAATTTCAAGTTGAAGAAAATAGTCTATGCCTCAAATTCACGGTAAAGGGACGTTTCTGGGAATTATTTCATTAAATTTTTGCCTTGGTCTCCTTGAATTTTTTTTGTGTTGAGTCGCCTGTAGTAGTCCTCCGACAAGATTTTGGACCTAACACTGTCTCAAATCATGTGTAATAATACTGTCTGAGTCTACACAAAAAAGCATAGGAGAGTTACAAACTTAAAGACTATAGCTAAAGTAATTATTGAACTAAAAGTGGTCTGAAATTAGTGAACTACTTTTTTGCACCTTGCAATGATTGTAGATCGCAAAAACGCGATTTTTAAGGATCATTACTAGCTGTAGACCAATTAATTAGAAACTGACCCTCTATACAACGACCCTCGATTTAACGACACTTTCAAAACGATTTGGTTGGTCCTAGTCAAATTTGATAGAAACTGACCCTCTATACAACGACCCTCGATTTAACGATTCATAACTAATTTTCCTTGTCTCAACTCAAAAAACGCTTATATTTTAAATTTTGTCATCATCGTGTATTGCATTGTATTGAACTGCAACATCTAGAAACTGACAGAAATATGACAAATTTAATCATATGTTGAATAAAGAACATTTAAAAACTTTGAAGCCGAAAAATTTTGACAACTTTTTCGATATTGGTTGATATCTTCTAACATGCTGGATAATTAAAGTGTTTTCAAATGTTTTCAATTTAATTGGTAATTCTCTGTCCTTGGAAAAAAGAGCTCGATATACACTTATAAGGTCACAAGAAAAACTGGCGCCTAAAAATCACTCCATCGTAATACTAAGTAGAGATTGGTCAACCGACACTGACTATAGCGACTATTCCAGTGTAAGAACATTTTCATATAACAACAATACCCTAAACTAATCGAGAAGAGTGCCGTTATATTGAGTGTTGACTGCCCTCACTGATTTGGTTATTTGTTTGAATAAATTCTTAATTTGTTGGTGAATGACTAGAATATTCATGAAAAAACTCGATTTAACGACAATTAACTTGATTTTCGATTTAACGACCCTCTATTTAACGACACCTCGATTTAACGACATTTTTTGCCGGTCCCCTGAGTGTCGTTAAATCGAGGTTTGACTGTGCTGCAAGATATTGCCTTGATATCCAAGATGTAGGTACTTAAAAATTCATTAACAACAGGATGGAGTTCCGCCACATTAAAGGTAGTGTCCGTGGCGGAAAAGAAGAGACGCAAAGAATCTGCTTCAGTTCAATAGACGTTCGATCATGTAGTACGACGAATTCCATCGAGTTGCGACATCCTAAAAATTCTATTACCCTCAAGTCCTCATGCTAAGAATCACCTGAACCAGACGATGGATTGGCAGACCCTCACGCTCCTGCTCTTCCTGAAGACGTTCGTAGGCAAGATTCGAGTGGCTGAAGTGTCCAACGACATTGGATTGTACTTCGTTAAGTATCAATCGACCATTGCATAAATTACTGTGACTTTTATTTGAAGGTGGGTGATCGGACGGGACAGCCGGGACAAGCATCTCACCGGGACGGGACACCGGGACGGGACAGCATCAAAATTTTCACCGGGACGGGACACCGGGACGGGACAGCCTCATAATTTTCACCGGGACGGGACACCGGGACGGGACGAAACCAAAAATATCGTTCGGACGGACGGGAACGTCCCGTCCCGTCCCGTCGTCAACCCTAATTTTTAGGCGCCAGTTTTTCTTGTGACCTTATAAGTGTATATCGAGCTCTTTTTTCCAAGGACAGAGAATTACCAATTAAATTGAAAACATTTGAAAACACTTTAACAACACCTTAAGCATGTTAGAAGATATCAACCAATATCGAAAAAGTTGTCTAAATTTTTCGGCTTCAAAGTTTTTAAATGTTCTTTATTCAACATATGATTAAATTTGTCATATTTCTGTCAGTTTCTAGATGTTGGAGTTCAATACAATGCAATACACGATGGTGACAAAATTTAAAATATAAGCGTTTTTTGAGTTGAGACAAGGAAAATTAGTTATGAGTCGTTAAATCGAGGGTCGTTGTATAGAGGGTCAGTTTCTATCAAATTTGACTAGGACCAACCAAATCGTTTTGAAAGTGTCGTTAAATCGAGGGTCGTTGTATAGAGGGTCAGTTTCTAATTAATTGGTCTACAGCTAGTAATGATCCTTAAAAATCGCGTTTTTGCGATCTACAATCATTGCAAGGTGCAAAAAAGTAGTTCACTAATTTCAGACCACTTTTAGTTCAATAATTACTTTAGCTATAGTCTTTAAGTTTGTAGCTCTCTTATGCTTTTTTGTGTAGACTCAGACAGTATTATTACGCATGATTTTTTATAATCATTAGCTAGTTGCGGTAACTATTCTAATAAAGCTGATATAAATTCGTGGTTTTTACGCTTTATTTTCTATTTACTTTTTTATAAAAAGGACACAAAATCCGAAACTTATCTTTTCATTTAAAACTAAAGTGGTTAATTTGAACAATTAAAAAGACAAAACAATGGAACCACGACTTTAGATAAGACGGTCTTTATTCAGAAATTTACGATTGTAGTACGATTTGTTTGTTGTAGTGTGTGTAGCTTGAGCCTTTGTTAACTTCCTGGAATGCGGTGTTATTTTATTCTAGCAGTGAATAACAATTGTCTTAAACTAGAATTTCCGGCAGTCACCCTAAGCATGCTGAATCTTGTAAGATTTTCGGCAGTCATGGTTGAACATTTTTCCAATTTTTTATGCATTTTTAATACGCATACAGGTATAAAAGTGTGAAAATTGCTTGAAACATGCCTCTTAGCTTTTCGTAAATTTCGTTAGTAACTTGCTCGAAATCAACCAAAATCGATTAAAAAATGCATCTTCTCCGAGCCGCTCTTTCGACTTGCCAGACCATAAAAGCACAGCGTCCCCACACCAATGATCTTATTCGCTGTCCCCCTTCATCCAGCATTGCGAGCGGGACTTAGTAGTCTTAGAACGCATTTTGTCCACTAACACTGTCTCTGCGTCTCTAACCGTGTCTGCAGAGAAGCAGACATGGTTAGAGACGCAGAGACAGTGTTAGGTCCAAAATCTTGTCGGAGGACTACTGCCTGTCAGCTGTTCTTTTTCACTAAATTTTCTTCTATACTATCAAAAAGCAAAAAAGCAAAAGAGCAGTACACTACCGTAAATGCTCTAATAGGTCGACAGGGGATCATATAATCAGTTTCTAACCCTGAAAAGTGTCGTATTTTTTTTAATTCAATTTTTTCCTTGTTGCTTCTTATTGGTTTTTTATGTTACAAATTTTTTTAATTTTCACTTTTCGATGTAAAATCGATTATTTTACCAGGCCATAACATGTAACTTTTATTACACGAAGAGAATGTAACGTAATAACATCAAAACCAGGTAAAGTGACATAAATTTCCCTAGGTTAGTTTCCCAGTTAATATTGCTCTGCGAGCTCTTCCTAGCTGATATCAGACTTCCTCATACCTCATAAATTGAAAACTTCGGGGGGTCCGTGATGGGTCCGTGACATATTCTTGCTTCTTCTTAGGCTTTTCAAGAGCAAATTTTTCGTACTAAAAAATACTGGCTAACCAAATATTGTCATGTAAAGCTAAATAACTTCTCAAACATAGCCATAGGTAATGCTGTCACCTCTGATCTGACCTCTTCACGCATATTTCTGTCAAGATTCAATGCAATGACTTCATTTTCTGAGTGCATCTTGCAATCCTTGTGATGAGTGGCACCGTTTGTTTTGCATACTTTTGTTGTGATTGATTCGGTTAGATTAAGGATTTTAAAATTACTTCTCGCAACTCAAGCAAACGAATAAATTTGACCCTTCTAGCTTCTTGCTGAATCTGTAAAGACGGTAGACTGCCGGGCCCTGTCGAACTGCTTTCATGTTACCACCAAACTTTGTCGTTATAGATCTAAAACTTTCTTACTAAAATATGTCTACATTAACTAATAAAAATAGCTGACAAGATAGAAAGGCGTTTATTTTTGGAAGGTGCCGACTTATTGTTGCTTTGCTGACTTCATATCCATATACACTGAGAATTTTGGCTTGTACATCTTTAAGTGTCACTATCCGCCACTCAAGCTTGTTTAGCCAATCCAAAATATCTTCATTAGACCATTTAAAAGCAAGCGGCTTCATTTTTTCCTAAAACGAATTATGATTAAAAAGCGCAATTTACCGTATTTACTCTAAGAGTAGCCCCCCCCCTCTAATAGTGCTCACCCCCGTGTAATAGTAGCCCTCCCCGTCACAGTGGGTACATAAATTTTTCAGGTCAAAAACAATGTACACGGGTGACCGTGCCAAATCCGTCGATTGATTTTGCGTTTTGCTCTTTGATTACATTACATATAATTTCTCATAATATTTATTCGAAAGCTGAAGATTTGCCATTTTGTTTGCAGAAAAGAACAATAAAAACTGTGAAAAATTAAAAAGATATGACCATTTTAAGATCACACATTAATTTCATTAAATTTTGTTACTATAGGAAATCCTCTTTCGGATAAAAATGTGATTGTTTGTACTCAGTTTTCAAGATATGGTTTGACCTTTCTTTTGGAGCATAATGCTGCTCTCCTTCATCGAGCGAGCATGGTACAAAGACATGCTCGAATAGCGTGCTGGATTGGTACAGTCAGAGATTTTAAACCAGCTTGTTTTTCAACATAATGGGGCAGCAGATTATTATTTACTTACCGTAAAGAGATATTTGGATAGTATCTTTTTGAGAGATTAATGGGAAGACCGTCTGAACGTCAAAGCTTCAATCACCTGATTTAACACGAGTTGACTTTTGGTTTTAGGGCTATTTGAAAATAAAAATCTTTACTCGAGTTTGGTGGCCTAGAAATTTGATTGAGTTAAAGCGACGATTACGAATTTAGTTAAAGAGATTAACGACGCTGATCTGCACCAAAGATGCTTGAAAAAATACGAAGGGCACCTCCACAAACACAACGAGAAGGCATTCATGTCGAAAGGCGTCAGTTATAGTAATTTAAATAAAATTGTTGAAATGAGGACCGTGGTGGCTCTTCAATGCTTACATGATATTCCATATGGGTGTTGAAATAAAAGTAGGAAGTCGCAGCATTTACCTAAACAGCTTTATTATTTTACAGTACACATAATCATTTTATAGTGATATAAAAGCACTTTTTCGAGTTCATTCTCTAGCCGGGTGCGACCCATTTTGACTTAACTTTTTAAATTTTTTGCCAAATCATAGTCAGCACAACATGCTTCCCAAAATCGTAAGAATTTCGACTTCGCCGATCGATCTCGTAAAAGATAAAAGTTAACAGTTTAATTTACTAGGGCCGCTTTAACTTTATAGTTAACTATATAGTAAACTGTACAAGCTACAATCAACTGTACAGCCACAGTCAAGGCGCAAACACAATGAGGATGCTGTTTGCGGATGCTAAATCAGATTTGTCACACGGAAATGGCCATAATTTTTTTTTAATTTTTCAAAAATTATTCTGTTGGTGCCATCTTGTAGCTAAGATTAAGGGCTACCAGATGAGCTAATGAAAAAATTTAGTTAAAAAGAAAAGAATCCGCCCAAGCATCCGCACTCAAATTCGAGTTAGGATTCTTGGGTGGATTCTTAAAATTTTATCTGAGTTTTTGAAGCAATATTTACTTAGTCAATGGCTCTTTGGTAGCCCTGAACATCAACTATATGATGCCAGAAACTTTATAAGCAACTGGAAAATTAAAAAACCGCACCAACTGAATAATTTCGGAAAAAAGTAAAAAAAGCGAGGATTCTGCTTCCGAGATTCTTAGCGAGTAGTCTGTTTCAGCATCTGCAAACAGCCTCCTCACTGTGTATGCGCCACGGTTAACTATACAGCCAATTTAGCTTACCGATTTTCGGTAAGTAATACGGGCTGTGGTAAGTTATCGGTAAGTTATTGTGGTAACTTTATACACCCAAACCCAATTCCGTTCCATATCGTACGAGAAATTTTGTTCACTTCGCGGTTTTTTGAAAATCCCGAAACTTTTTGGAATCCCAATCACGAATCCCGCCGGGACCACATCTTCGAAAGCCCAATTTTATCTCTAAATTTGAAACTACAGAAGCAAAGTACTTTTATTGACTCAGATGAATTAGAATAATTACTTTTGTAGTTAACATTGATTCTCTTCAGTGATAATGACTAGGAAAGCGCCTTCTTTTTCTTCTTGGATGCAGTTACCTTCTTGTCGCCCTTCTTGACCTTTATACTGCCGCCTGTCCCTTTTTCAGGATTGAGCTTGCTTTCAGCCGAATCCTCCCAGTCGCTAGCCACGTCATCCATAGTAGGGTATTCGTTCTTCTGGCGAATTATAGCATCCCTTTCTTGATCATTTCCTACACACAGAATGCTGATGAAATGAAACAAAAACAATAGAAATAAAACCTCTTTCTTGTTAAGCACCGCACGCTTCGGCTGGTTCATAGACTCCTGGGAAAATGGACCTACATATCGAACGCCCAAATCCTGAAATTGAAATGACTTACTTCACTAGTTGTGAATCTAACTTCGTCAGTTCCGAAAGAAGTAGGAGGCAAGTAATCCTGCGTCGCAGTAGCCTTGACCTTGGCTTTCCTTTTTTTTTTTCTAAAAGTCGAAACTAGTAAAAGTAAAAGACAGAACATTCAAAATACCTTAGCACACTGAACATAGAAGAAGGAATTTATCACTACACAGAGAAGGAAATACACTGAGAAGCTGGCCGACAAGGAGAAAACTTTCATTATTGCTGTAGACTCACCAAAGCTTAGCTAGTTGTTTGTTTGATTACGTTCTCAGCAGATCAAGAAAATCGCTAAAAAAGAGTACCGTATTTATTATGGTAACTCACCTCACCTAAGGAGATAACAAATAACAATATAACAAATTGAGCATGGCTTTTTGATTTCGTTGTCACTTTCAACTCTGAACAAAAAGTCGGATAGTAATGCTCAACATGAGTTCAATTTCTGTCAATTTTGGGGCTACTAGAGGAAGCCGTGAGCTGGTGCCGGTGCCGTGATCCTGAAATTTAGAACACTGCAAGAGACGAGGCAAAATAACTATAAACGACCGAGCACACCATCATTGTCTCAAAGCGGTTTTAAATCAAATCACTTATTTCCATACTAATTTTTGACGAGACATGACTTTGACAAACTCGTTATTTCGTTATTGACGCAACGGGGTAGAGAGTCGCAGGTTTATCGGGGGTGCTGTTTGTGGGGTTGCCGGGTTATCGGGGCTTGACTGTCCATTGGAAGGCCGTGAATATGGTTTTGGTCCAATTGGAACTGTAACATATCCACATTTTAGGGGGGAAGGGCCCTCTCATCAAACAACCATAAAAGACACAAACATTCACACAAACAGCAAAGAATTGCACATAATATTTCACAACAACAACACAAGCTAATCTGATAGAAGTTTCCAGTGCTTGTTCCTAGACTTTCCCAGGGCCATTGGACTATCTTGGGCGAAGACACTCACCACCATGAATTTGACCCGAATTGATCAGTGGATCACAGTGGATTGGCCAGCCCACCCAGCGGAGTTCAACCAATCAGACCCCTTCCCATTGCCCCCACCCCCTATTGTCGTGCTTGTATATTTGCCCCTATTCCAATATTAGGTTAATGTTAAGCGTTTAACCCTAAGAAACCCCTATGGAAGATAGATTTCCATTCGTGCAAATATCTTATTTCGTGTATAATGTTGGTTTAATTACCCAAGTTTGAGCTGAATAAAGTGAGCAGGTGTAAGACTCCTTTATTGCCCTCCACACACACACGTAGTCCCTCCAAGCAGACCATCGCAGCTAGACCTATTCCATCTGGGCCCAGCAGAACCCCGCTTTCCATTGCCAACCTCGCTTGTTTAGTGAACCAACCCAAATTGAAACGGCCTAATCTGCGCTGTTCCTCAATCTCTTTCAGCATTTTTGGTGAATCCAGGGTGATGAAATGGAGAAGCCATTTTTTCCGTGAGTTGGCCCGTTTCCGTGTTTAGTCTGTTGTCGCTGCATTCTTGAATTGCCTTGTACAGGGTGTGTCAAGAAATTTGATACACTTTGAAAGGAAATAACTTTTTTCTAGATCAATTTCCAAAAATCTGTAAACGCCACTCGACTCAGAAAAAATAGGCACACCCTGAAAAGGATACAAAATATTTTGGAAACAATCGATTAGGAAACAAATTCATTTGAGAACAAATTCAAATGAGAACTAATTTGTTCTGGCATGAATTGTTTTAATTTTTTTTCTAAATTCAATTAACTGAGCAAAATCAGTTTAGGGGAAAAATTGATTGTGCATTTTGCGTACCTTCCTCTATTTGGAGCTGTGCGGCTTTATTTCAATTGTTTATTGAATTCACTTGTGTTTTACTTAACTTTTTGAGTTGCTGCATAATCATGAGTCCAGCTATATTGCCAAGAGTCGCCTACAGCAGTGAAGATGAAGCCTACTCAGACGAAGCCTGGAGCGAATGGAGCAACGAAAGTGATCTGATCGACTCTAAAGTGAAGCTTTAGTGTACCGATATTTTGAAGCACAGGCCAACACCAATTTTTAGCCATGAACAAATACTTTTCCCCCAGATGGGGCAGATAAGAAAATATTTCTCCCTCGCAAGGGTATTCCCATCCAAAACAACACTTGTTTATCAACAGTAATTTTATTATCCAAAAAAACCCAATCAAACCCAAAATTCGGGAGGAGTAATACAACCAAAAAATAATAAATACCAAATAATTCTCATTGAAGTAGATTTCTGGGCTTCTAGTCCTCCAAGCGCTCCATCGCTCCTCGACAGTCCCCCGCGGGTTGTGGATCAGTCCTGTGCATTGTTCAGGTGGTACTCCGGGCACATGGGGTCGAAGAAACCAGGATGATCCCGGATGTAGCATGGAGGCAAAATGTGTGCTCCACTTCGATAGTAGCAGGTCCAAAACCGCTGCCAAAATAAAAGGCGCGAAGTTGCCTACATGTTTTGTAGGTCAGGAGGTTTC
>JAMRYI010001062.1:0-48049 GCA_029231635.1 Ditylenchus weischeri | reverse complement strand
ATCAATCAATTACTATCAGCACTACTAATACTTATATACCTAGAACATATACAAATGAAAACCCATATACCTAGTAAAAATTAGAAAGTACTAGTACCTGATACCATTACCTGGTATAACTATTGAGCACTACCTTTGAGTCTAAATGGGTACCTTTGCAACATTACCTGAGTAATACCTTTATTTACCACCAGATAGACACATGGGTAGTAATATCTATATATTTGGGAACAAGATTTAGCAGAACATATGTTTTCTGATAACATGGTAGTAGCACGGTAGTGGCTATGGATTCATATGGTTGCGAATCCATGGTCACGAATCCAAATGGTCGCGAATCAATAGTCGTTCCTGCTGGTTTTAAGTCAAAATTTGTGAGGTGAGAAAATGGTGGTCTTGTGAGTTTATCCCTGGTTGTCTATCTTTTCATGAACATAGTGCAGCTCACATACACTCATTCGAAAAGCAGATCTTGACAGTCATTTTGACATATTGCAGTCATAGATGTGGTCTAGAGTTATGTGTACTCTGCCTCTTGGGAGATTGTCCATTTTCCTCGAAATGGTCGAGTACTGGAAACAGGTTATTAGGTCGCTTCGTGACATACAAACACCCACACTCATACATTCAAATATGATCCAAGCTATTATTATCTTTATACAGCATTTGGACCATGATTCCTGTCACGCGAGTTTGGTTTATTACTGTTTCAGCTTCAATTGTTTCCGCCAAAATCGTTATAGCCAACACAGTTACATTTTTAAATTTTTTTGTGTAGTCTACATGTTGACTTGTTCACCCAAAATTGTTCTGCTTTACTGTAACTTAGCTAATCAATTAAATCTATAATTTTATCTGTTACTACCAACAAAAAATTAAGATGTAACCGTTTTGGCGTTAACGATTTTAGGTGGAAACAATTTGGGCGGAAACAGGTAGAGCCTTTGTTTCTTTTGTACTTTTTCTCCCAACTTTTCCTCGCAATTGTTTTTCTGTAAAGTAGGTGCACAACCGTATCCTCTTTCTTTGAGTATATGGTTGCCAATACAAACATGTATATTTATGGGGGTTTAGACGACCAACAAACTTGAAATTGGCCAAATTTTTGGATTTTTCAAAACTTTTTCAACTTCCGAGGTTTGTTACCCTACTTTTTATAACCGTTTTAATTATAAAGTAGGTGCACATCTACAGCGTCTCAGCTTTCTTTTGAGCATAAGGTTGCCTATACAAACCTGGATATTTGGGGGTTTCAGAGACGACCAACAAACTTTGTGGTGCGGAAAACGAAAAAATTTTGTGTAATGCTGGGTATTTTATCTGGGGAAAAGTATGTAAATATACCTATTTTTATGAATAAAGTCATAGCCCTCATTGAAATTTCGAATACTATAGAAAGCCGATAAAGCCAGGTCCTTGTCACACTAGTATGCACGCTTGTACCGGTCAAGCATTCTCGTGTTAAGATAGTCAACTGTGCACTTCCAAATTCTAATTTAATTTTGGAAAAATTGAGTTGGAAGCCTTGGTCTAAAAGCCTAAGAAAATTTATCAATCAAATGGTCATGCTTTACTGCCACCACAGCGCTAATGGAGATTTGTTTTGCGTTAAGTTGATTTTTTCCACTGTTGTTTTTAAAAACATTGTTTTTTTGTTTTTAAAAACAACAGAGGGACCAACAGAGGGAAAAAACTTTGTTTTTTTTTTGTTTTTAAAAACAATGAGGGACCAACAGAGGGAAAAAACTTTGTTTTTTTTTTGTTTTTAAAAACAACAGAGGGACCGAGGCAAAATGTGGAAAAAAATCGACAGGGGGACCAAGGTAAAATTTGCACCGGATTCTCCACTAAAGCCACCACTTACTTCAAAGTTTTCAGCTCCTATACCCTGTGTAATTCTAAATGATCAAGCTAGTCACAGATTCGTTCGTTTTCATTGATGAGTTTGAATTCTACCAAGCGCTTTATGCAGACGATGCATCCAGGTGATTTCCACATCAAAACACTTTTTAATACCGCTAATTTTATCACAGATTTAAGCCCAAAAAAGTGTTCTATGATCTTCCAGACCAGTTTCTGATGGACTCTCAGGTGAATGCCAAGTCAGCAGTTAAGCGCAAGTCAAAGCTCAAGAAGCGACCAGCACCGCCGGAAAGTTTTTTGTCCGAGGTATTTCGCTGTCCGTTCACTTTCTAACTGGCTTGCTATTTTTTTTGTTTAGAATAATGCATGTGTGTCCTCCGTTTATGATCAATTCACCAAAGCCTGCCATGATGACTGTGGATCAAGAGCAAAAGGATACGGTCGCTAGTGCTGATGGTGAGGATGGTTGGAGCAACAATTTGGCAGCTCGTGATGCAGTAAAGAGTGCTCCATCTCTCAACAATTTTGCGATGGACTCCGCAAGCTTGGATACTTGCCAACTGGATGAAAGGTAAGCAATAAATAAGTCACAACTATGTGAAAATTAATTCTGATGGTCCATTGTGGAAAATCGGCCGTCAGAGAGACGGGCTTGATTCAAATGTTATGGTCTCCTTTTAATACATTTACTATCAATATTTCAGTTCCATGGAAGTGGTCTTGGATGAGCCTATACTCTACACCAACTCAGTTATGAAGACTCTTATGCTCAAGGATAAGAATTCGTCAAGAAATTACATCATTCCGGCCAACAGCACTTTTCTGACCGGTGACATCGGTATGATTCGGCACTTCTTACATCGTGACTTTTTTTCGTTGTTATTCCGTAACATTTGACCAGTTTCTCGTAAATTTAGGCGAAATGAAGTACGACTTTATCATCGCAGATCCTCCGTGGATGAACAAAAGTGCGAAGCGCAAAAAGAGGTTAGTCTGCGGGTTTGTGTCAAAATCTACGAATAAAACTTTTGTAGCTATGTATGCGTGGATACTGATGATGTGCTTGCTTCGCTACCTATCCCATCACTGTTGAACAAGGGGGGACTTGTGTCTATTTGGTACGTTTAACAAGTAAATAACTATGAGAGTAAGTGCATTTATCGGCGTCGCGACGTTTGCGCCTGGGTTTTGGCGGACGCGACAATAGCGGACGGGTTTAGGTGGAAGCGACATTTGCGGCCCGACAAATGCGAATGGTCATTTGCGGCCCGACTTTTGCGCCGCGACTTTAGCGAACGCGACATTTTCGGCCCAACAATTGTGGATCGATATTTGCAGCTCAAAAAATGCGGATGATCCTTAGCGGACCGTCATTTTGCGGACCTGCTTTTTCGCACTCAATATTATAAATAAAAGCCTTTTTTGACCTCAAAAAATGTCCGTCAATATCATGTCCGCTAAAGTCGCGTCCGAAAATGTCCACCCGCACTTGTCGGGTCGCAAATGTCATTCCGCAAAATATCAAGTTCCCCAATGTCCGTCCGCAAAGTCAGAACCGCAAATGTCGCCACGCCCATTTATCGTAGCGTATGTCCAACGCATGCTTAGCAAGATTTCCAGGAAATGTTTAGCTGTGTGAAGTACACAATTATTTTATTTGGGCGATAGGCGGAGGTTTGATGGGACCTTAGTTTAAATGATTTATTGACCAAATCACCTCTTATTAAAACCTAACTTTGCGCACAGCCCTAATACAAAAAGCTGGAGCAGTAAAATTTTTCTGAAACTCCTTTTTTAATTTCGATGTTTGAGACTAGGATTATATTTGGTTAGTTACAAAAAAACTGCGAAAACCAAAAAAACCTGGGTTAAAAACGCGTTCATTGTGCTGAACCCTGTTTTATTTACGACAAAATAAACCGAAAACCTGGTAGCGGACGGCTAACCATCCGAAAAAAGTTGACCGGGTTTGGAAAAACTCGGTTTTTTGAACCATCAGGCTTGAAAAAGACCGACCGAATATGACCTAGCATGGGACCTTAAATTGAATGTTAAAATTCAGTTACTCTGATATATGTCTATTGGAGATAATAATTTAGACAATCTGTTTCAGGCTATCCAATAAAGCGTCAGTGCACCACAAAACAGAAGAGATTTTGAAAAGCTGGGGACTTGTAAAAATAGCAATGTGGCACTGGCTTAAGGTATTAAAAATATATTTGTTTTACTGTATTCAGTTTCATCTCAGTTTCATTCTTTTTTGAGGTCTGCACATCGAACAAGCCTATTGTGGAATTTGGAAAACCCGAGCATAAAGTTCCCTTCGAATCCATGCTGTTTGCGTGCTTACCAGAAGATTTGCCGCTTTTTACTTCCACAATTCGAAACAACTTCTGCGTAATTAGTGTGCCAAATGCAAACCCTTCAAGAAAACCGCCTGTGGCAGAAATATTGTGCAAATTAAACATGTTCCGTGGTTCGAATGCACTTGAACTGTTTGCTAGATACCTTTTGCCATCTACAACCAGTATTGGATTTGAATGTTTGAAGTTCCAAGATGAATATTTTTATGAATTTGGCTTTGAATAAATAATTTGAGTGAGACCGCGCTTGTATTTTTAGGGTTCTTGTTCAAATGGTGCATACGGGTAAAAATGCCACTTCCTTCCTGTTGAAATTTTTTACAGTTAGTCTTGAATTTATTCATGATTGATCGAAATAAGGCTAGGTGATATTTCGCAACAACGACATTTGTCAAATGCGAAAGTTGGTAAAATGACATTTCACAAATCGAAATTTGACAAAACGGAGTCGCAAAACTTGAGCAATAAGATTTGAGATCATATGATTTTACAATGCAAATTTAGAAATTGTGTAATTTGACTGCAAGAAATGCGCCCGAAAAATTTGAGCTGCACTTTTATGTACTGAAAGATTTGCGCCTCATTGTATGCAAATCAACGTATGCGACGCGAAAATTGCGCAGCAACTTTTACAACAAGAAATTGTGAAATTTTAACTGCAAGATTTGCGCTTCCTTTTTGATTCCCTTGATTTTCAAGGCTTTTGCCAGTTCTTATTAAGTTTTGTCCTAAAAATCGCAAGGATTCCGATTTCGCCGATCGTTTTGGAAAAACCCTGCAATTTTGACCATTAAACATTTTTAGGTATTTCCTAGTTTTCACACAGTTTCTGGCTGATGTTTTTTGTGTCTTTTTCTGAGCCAATAGCTAATCGTAACTCCTAGTGTGATTTTTGTTTCCCAATGCAAATTTGGTCGTACCTAGTCATTGTAAATATAGTTAGGGACGAAATAAGTCTTGGCCAAGAATTCTTGGTGTCTCTAAAATCTCGGATTTTTTATTCTTGGTTGAGGTTGGTTGAGAACTTCGCCTTTCAGGTTAAGAAAAATTCGGTTCGCAAATTTATCGGGTGCGGTATATATAAAACGAAATTTCTCTTCTCGGTTTCCTGTCCAGATGCACAGCCCATAGAACCAATCATAACATTCTAATAACCTTAATTCATAACCAAACAAAAACAAATCCAATTTGCCAGGGGATAAAAGATCACAGCACATTATTCATGCTCTACATCACCCAAACTTCGATTCCCAGCTCAGCAAATTCCCGCGTCGAATGGTATATAAATTAAAAAAAAAACAAAATATTCGCTCTAAGTCCAATTGTGCTGCGAACAAAATTTGCACTCAAAAACATGACACAGCCCAAATACTATATAGGGATAAACGAGAATAAACAAAAGCCGAGATTTTTGATAATTCAAATACACTTGACTCTCGCTATAAAGAAATTCCAATATAACGGTACTCTGATTACAATGAATATTTTTCTGATCCCTCCCACTTCATTATGACCAGTGTTGACTATCACAAACTATCGTTGTATTGAAACTCTCGTTATAGCGAACATTTTGTCTGGTGCCGCCGATTTCGTTACAATACACCAAAATGGCAAACACGCAGTTTAGTTGTCATATAACAAATTTACCACTGAAGTCATTAATTGAAGGTTACTGAACCAAACAACAAGTAACTTTATTGCGCCAGAACGAAGATCCGATATTAAGGAAACTCATTTTTAGTCGAATCATATGCGTTCTCTCTTCAGTACGTCTTCTTTCTGAACTTGCAATGCTCCACCATGCGCGCCTTTCCTCCAGTTGGCTGACAGAGAACAGTTCCACATCCAACGCAGGAAACAACGGTAGAAACATGGCTGAAGGTAGTCTTAATCTTGGTGCATCCAGGACACTTCACATCCTCAAACAATTTTAATTAACACAGGCCTATGTATTCCCCAAAATTTTTTTGTCTACCATGAAATAGGAATTCGGATGCTGTACGAGACGCTTCAGCTTGTGACTTTTGAGCTCATCTTCCTTGGTCGGCTGAAACAAATCTTTTCCGAGCGGCATTCTGCTTTACGCTTGACGAAAGGGCTTCTAAAAGTGATGCATTGTAAATAATGAGTTTCAAACATTGCAAAAAAATTATAAAAAACATAAATAGCAAACATTAATCTTTTAGCTCTTTTACCCCATTACTCTCAGTTACCGTATTTCCTCAAATTAATTAATTTTTCGGATCCCCGAAAATCGGAAAAATTGGAGGTCGAACTCATCGATTTTTGGGCAAAAATTTAAAATCTAAAAAGCAGAATCAGTAGAGCTCGCGGGAGTTAAGAAAATGCAAAAAAGAACAAATCGAAAAAAAAATCTGGTCCGAGATACAAACCCTCAAAGTCGAGGGGGCGTGTTCATTAGAGGGGGCGCGTTAATCAGAAGAAATACGGTATGTTGATGAAAAAAATTATCTTGCTTACGCGCAGGTTATTAAGATTATTACCCAGAAAGATTTTTACAAATTGGAAAAAAATTTGACTGGCGTACTACTCTCTACAAAAGACGCCCCAAACGCTTTTTATGAAAAAATCGGACAACAAACTGTGTGAAAACTAGGAAATACCTAAAAATGTTTGAAATCTTGCAGTGCAAAGAAACGCGGCGCAAATCTTTCGTCGCAAATCTTGCAGTACAAAAAATGCAGCGCGAATCTTTGGGAGCAAATCTTACAGTTTAAATGTCACAGTCTCTTGTCTAACAATAGTAAATCTTGCGGCGAAATTATCGCGGCGCATATCTTGGCGTGCAAAGCATCAGTCGCAGAAATTGCAGCACATAAGGATGCAGCGAGAATCTTCGGGCTCAAATCCTGCAGTTCAAATCTCACATTTTTCCATCTAACAGTCGTAACTCTGGCGACGCAATTATTGTGGTGGCTGTCTTGGTGTGCAAATCGTGGGGCGCAAAATATGTTGCTTGTAAGTCATCTGTCGCAAATCTTTTTGCTCGAGTCTTGCCACGCCGACAAAACGACATTTCACAAATAGACACCTCGCAACAAATGCAACAAGGGGACCGAGGCATATTTTTTAGAAATTTTTTTCCAAATTTTTTTGTTGAAAAACCATCCTAAACACCCCAAACCACCGAAAACCACCCAAACCAACCCAAAACACTAATAACTACCCAAAATACCCCGAGTTACTCCCAACTACTCCGAAATACTTTAAACTATCCCAAACCATTCCAAAATATTGGAGCAGTCAAAGATTGGGCCATTTCAAATTGGGCCACCGTAAATTGGGCCAATTTGAATTGGGCCAATTAAATTGGGCCACCGCAAATTGCGCCAAATTCAAATTGGACCAATTTAAATTGGGCCAATTAAATTGGGCCAACGTGTGAAACAGGTAAACAGACTAAAATGGACACTGTTCAAAAGCAAACACGGTAAAAATCGTGGTCCAATTTACGGTGGCCCAATTTGAATTTGGCCCAATTAAGTCGGCCCATTTGAATTTGGCGCATTTAGTGGCCCAATTTAAATTGGCCCAATTTACGGTGGCCCAATTTGAAATGGCCCAATCTTTGACTGCCCATTAATATTGTTTTAGTTGAATTAAAAAAAACTTTGACAAACCAAAATGACGTAAATTCAGATGTATTATTGATTGAATACAGTCAAACCTCGATTTAACGTCACCCAGGGGACAGGCAAAAAAGTGTCGCTAAACCGAGGTGTCGTTAAATCAAGGGTCCTTAAGTCGATTCGCGAATATTCGCGCGTCAAAATTAAAGTTGATTGTCGTTAAAGGGAAGATATCAACCAATATTGAAAAAATTTTCAAAATTTTTCGGCTTCAAAGTTTTTAAACGTTCTTGATTCAACATATGTTTACATTTGTCACATTTATGTCAGTTTCCAAATGTTGGAATTTAAAAGTTTTTTGCTTTTTAAGTTCTAGTTGAAATCATATCATGCTGAAAGCAATACACGATGGTGACAAAATTTAATAGTCAAATTATCGCGATCTGAGCCTCTCCAACCTTTATCTCTTTCTTAAATCTTTTTAAATGCCAGCCTAGTCCGAATATCAGCTGAAGAGCCAGCGCCCAAAATTTTTAAATTATAAAACAGAGTTCAGTTATCCGGCATTCCTTTTAAAAATCAGGTGCCGAATAACCGAGGTCCGCGGGTCTCTATGGCAAAATTTAAAAATTTTGAAAAAACGACCGGCAAAATCAGAATCCTTGCAATATTTCGGACTAGACTGGCGAATCACATTTAGCAAAAGACTTCGAAAATTGAGCTGAAAAAAGTGTCGGACCCAAGGCGGGAATGAACTTTTGGGGGTGCCAGATAAACGATGTTTGACTGTATAACCTTTTTTTGAGTTGAGACGAGGAAAATTAGTTGTGAGTCGTTAAATCGAGAGTCTTTTTCCTAGCAGGGGCCGGGAAAATGTGTCGTTAAATCGAATTTGTCGATAAATCGAGGGTCATTGTATAGAGGGTCAGTTTCTATCAAATTTGACTAAGACCAACCAAATGGTTTTGAAAGTGTCGTTAAATCGAGAGTCGACTGTATGCTGATTAAATGGTTTATGATAATATGGGTACTACTGGAGTTGCCGGTGACAAAAATAGCTTGGTACCCCTGTTGTTTTTTTCATGAACCAAGGTGGACCAAGCTTTTTGTTTTCAACTCTAGTAGTAAAGTGAAAATTAAAAATTTGGCAAATGATTGGAAGTTTAAGAGGGATGTTAGCTTGCAAACACATACATAGGCACAATTATTAACATTCTATATATTTAAGCATAACAGTGACCATGTGCTTGATTCCCTTATTCGAACACCGCCGATTGCTTGGAAGCCACCCTTGCTAACCATTACATCCTGCACGCAGATATAGATTAAATTTTTACAAAAAGAATTGATTGTGAAACCATAGCATCTGCAACCCCTTGATCAATATATTAGGCTGTTCAAAAAGTTTTGTCGCAAACAATTTTTTTGGAAAAAAGGCCCAGCGCCGGCGCCGTCGCTGTTGACGACGCCAGCACCGGGTTGAGACTTTTGTTTTTGTTGAAAATTTCACAAAAAATATGTAGTATATTTCTCTACAGTTTAATGTTTCTTAATTTCCTATTCACTCCATTAACTGCCACGAGGAGTTATTTGGGTCTACTGAAAAATCCATTGGCAAAATATGCCTTGGTCCCACTGTTGATTTTCGTCAAATTTGCCTTGGTCCCCCCTGTTAGTTTAAGCAAAAAATCAACAGGGGGGACCAAGGCATATTTTGGCAATGGATTGTTCAGTAGCACCGTTATTTTTCAAACCTTAAAAAATCTGAAAATTTTTAACTCAATTTTGGCATTTTCGGGTGATCAACCAAAATGAAAAAATGGAATAGTAATTTTAATAAAAATATTTCCTCTGGTCTGAGAAATGAGTCCATAGAAGAAAAAGTTATTAGAGTGTGAGTATATATTAGAAGGTAAGAACTTTATAAAGTGAACATGGTAATCCATATTTGTTTTGTGAAAAAGTTGTGTAAATCAAATTTTTCTATTCATAGCATATGACGCCCTGATTATTTTTTTATAAAATAGTTAACTAGAAAATCAAAATTAATTGATATATAACTGAAGAAAGCAAAAAATCGCAAGAAAATGCAGTATGAAATCCAAATACTTTGGCTTAAATCAAGAAAAATTGTTTTTTTAATATTAGACAGTTAAATTTCGTAAACAGCGGCGGGCCAAAAAATTTCAGCGCCGGCGAGAATGAGACATGCGCTGCTTTTTGCCGAGGCAGCGCCGGCGCTAGCGCCGGAACAACACTGATCGCAAACCCTTAGTTTTTTTTTCAAAAGTTCATTTGATTTCAATGGCATGAAAACTTTAATTATTTACATTTTTGAAAATTTTTTAGTAAATTTTTCACTATATGTGATTCAAATTTTTTTACTAAAAATGATTAAATAGTGTAAACAAATGCATTTAACTAAGTTATTGCCCCTAAAGTCTTAATTCTTGCCCTTTTTTGTTTTTTCGGTAATTTTTTGCCGGAAAGAACAAAAAAGAGGCAAGAATTCAGAATTTAAAATGTAACAATTTAAATTGATCATAAACAAGTGACTTTCGTAGCCATTGAAAGCAAAGTTAATTTTCGAAAATAACATAGCAAGCGAAATTGAGCCCAAGCGCTCACTTGAACCTGAACTACAGGAAACTAAAAACGATTAGGGGAAACAGTGCAAAATTAAAATTGCAAAAATGTTTTCGGAACATTTAAATGCGAGCCGCAGCACTCACTCAAATTTGACCCATGTTCTAGTGAAAGCTGCGGCTCAGATTCAGCTCACCAAAGTCACTAAAGTCTATAATATATATATATGTAACGATAGTTAAATAAAAGTAATTGAAAAAAAATGGATAAATCTTTCTGCTGCCAAGAAAAAATTATTCGCAAAAAAAAGTCTTTTTGCACAGAAAAAAGCTATGTCCAATAAAAATAGGTGTGCAGACACCATTAAAAAGGAACAGTACAGTAGACAGGGCAGTGCAGACGCAGCATAATCTTATCGACTTGAAAGTACGAAAAGTCAATAGCTGAAACTACATTATTTCGCGTAAATGCAGAATATGACTCTCTCGTCCTCAGCTCCCCGAATACAAACCGACAACAATTAAAAAGACAAAGTTTTCTTACTTTTCATTACGTTATTTATTACTTTATTACGTTACGAAAGAAATCGAGCTCAGATGTTGACAGGATGTTTCTGAATCATAGCCTGCTTGTCGCAGACTGCCATGGCGATTTTCCCAATCAGATCAGTTTCATTCGCATTGGAACCATCCGTTTCTTTAAGACTGGAAAGTGCACGCTTAGAAGCTTGTCCGACAAATAGCTGAGCAATTTGCTGATCATGCAAGACACTTCCATCCACATTGTTGGCAATGGCATATGAGGCACGAGAGAGGACGGCAACCATGCTGTAGATGTCCATGGCGGCATTTGCAACACGAAGCAGCTCATACTGGCGATCTGCAAGATAGAAGAAGATAAAGCCCTAAAAATGAGTGAACCGACCAGAAAGGCAACGGTCATAGATACTAAGAAGAGACTGCACACTTGCGCCGAATTTTTCGATGACACCGTCTAGCAAAGCTGCACTTTCTTTGAGAGATGGATCAACAACTGAACTGACGTCCCCGCCAAACTCGCTGAAATATGAAGTAAGTTGTAATACACAATTTCGTAGTAAAAGAAGAACAGCTCACCTGAAAGCACGTCGTTTGACTTCGCCGAAAAGAGCTGTCACACTCCCAGACTTGATGTCTTTTGAAAGCTGCTGAAGATGTTTGCCCGCGTACTGAAACCCGAAAACAATCTGCATTCGGGACCATAAATTACCGGAATACCTTACCTGTATCCCTGTGAGTGCTACAAACATTCGCATGATGTCGTTGGCACCTTCGAAGATTCGGAAGATTCTGAGATCTCTAAGCACACGTTCTAGACCACAATCACGCATAAACCCCATACCACCTTAACAAATTGAAAGAGTTACAACAAAAACGAAGGAGGTACCATGAAGTTGGATCGCTTCATCACACACATGCCAGGCGTTTTCCTAAAACAGAATCACAAATTAAGAGAATTGGCGAAGTAAATGCTTACCGAAGCAACGACTTTAGCAATAGCAGCTTCAAGCTGAAATTCTTGAACCCCAGCATCCATGTTAGAAGCGAGCATGTAGACAATACTCTCGGTCACGTACTAAAACGACGAAAGGTTTTACGGATAATCGATAAAATGGTAAAGAAATTTTACATGACGGACGATCATGTCGGTAAGCTTCTCCTGCACGTTTCCGAATTCGCGAATTTTCTTGCCAAACTGCACTCGGGAGTTTACGTGATCAATCTGAAAAAGGCCTGTTATAATTGTAGCATAATGTTAGCGCAGTGAAAATTGACAGTCTTCTTGATGCAGTACTTCATGGAGCCTGTGCAACTGGCAGGAAGACCAAAGCGTCCATTGTTCAGAATATTCATTGCAACTTTGAAGCCCTCTCCTTCCTCTGAAAAATAACAGAGCATAAAAATACTGAGTAAATGAATTCAACCTCCGATAAGGTTTTCAACAGGGACTCTGACATTGTCGAAGTACACTTCAGCGGTATTGGATCCCTTGATTCCCATCTTCTTCTCAGGCGGACCATTGGTAACCCCACCAAAATCCCTCTCAACGATGAAAGCGGAAATCTTGTCTTTGACTGAACCATCCTTCTGCTTGCAAGGAGTCTAAAACTTGGAGTGCAGCAAAAGGCCGTAGCCAACAAATTATTTTACCTGAGCAAAGACTGTGAAGACATCAGCGGAAGCCACCATTGCTGATCCAGATCTTGCCGCCATTGATCACGTAGTATTTTCCGCACTTAGACCTCTCGGCACGAGTTTTGATTGACTAAATTAAAAAAATTGAGCACCAACCCACGGAAATACGATTTGAGTTATTACGTTGGCATCTGATCCAGAGCTTGGTTCGGTCAAGCAGTAGGCTGCCAACTTTCTTCCAGTAGCGACATCAGGCAAGTATTTTTGTTTCTGAGCTTCAGAACCGAACAGCAGAATCCCTTTGTATCCGATAGACTAAAAATTTGTAATACGAGATGAATTTTATAGAGGATTTCAGAGCACAGCATACCTGATGAGCACTGATGACAACGCTGAAAGCCAGATCGTTCCCACCAACAAGCTCTGTAATCCTAGCCGATTGAGCATTATTCTGGAAGAAGAAAGATTGTTTAAGCAGCTATTGAAGCGATTGATTTCACCAGTCCAGCTCCCTCATACTTTTCAGGAACCCCCATTCCAAGACCACCCATTTCGGCAAACGAGCGGACAACTTCCATCGGAATGGTGGCATCGGCATCATTCCTGTAAAAGTCATATTATGTTGACAAGAGCTCAGAATTGTGCCATACTGGAACGGATCGTTAACTTCATCCATGAACTTTTCCATCGGAGCCAAAATCATGTCGAGAGTTTCGCGACGATCATTATCCAACTTCAGCGGATATGGAAAGACCTGCTCGAGATGAGCTCGTCCACAGAACAAATTCATGCAAAACGACTTCGATTCCTGAATAGATGAATGATCTATTGCAAAATGAAACGTAGGAAAAATAAGCAGACATGGATCTTAGTAGAAATTGCACTTTCTTGTCCAGCAGATGAAGACGCGAATTGCTTGGAAAGCCTAGAAATATTTACCAATAGGAGTTATCATTTAGAGCAAACCTGAATTGCTTGGAAATCACACCGGCAAGAGACTTCGACGCAGACAGCATCTTCAATTTTTGAGCTGAAAAACCACAAAAATAAATACCGTATTTCCTCTTCAGTCACCTTATTTTTCAAATCACAAAAAATCAGAAAAATTTTAGGTTGATCTTGAGATTTTTTGAATGCTTAACCAAAATCTAAAAAGTGGGATTGGTAGAGCGTGGGAGTTGAAAACGCAAAAAAACGGATTGGCGAAATATTTTTTCTCAGTTTTTCTCAGTCAAGGGTGTCGCCTTATTAGGGCATGTCCAGGGTGCCCAACTTGCATTTTTTCGAATGACACCAAACTCGCATAAAGACTGACTCGCATACATCAACTCACATATCCCAACTCGCACAAGAGTTCAAATACACATACACATGATTCACGTAAATATCCACCAGTGGTGTAGAAATCGAAAGTTTCGGCTGTGGCTTTTTTTAGGGAGGTTGGCTAGCTATTGATATCGACTTTGCTTTTCATTACCTATTCCTGGGAGGGCATCTAACAATTCTCCTTACACACTAAACCTTTCCACTATCCGTTTCAGCTCTGTCTCCGGCTCTAAGTTTTGGTAAGTTCGAGCATCAACAAAAATTTTCTCAGTCATTAAAGCCATTCAAATAGGACATATGTTGTATAACTAACCATTTCTATTTAAATTTATGAAATTTTAATAGTTATTATGATGGAAAATGGTAAAATTACCGAAAAATCTGTCGGGTTCCAAAACAAATTTATCAATCTACTTTTTTTATTACCCGTAAAGCCTCTAATAATAGCACCAAATATGTTTGAGTCCGTCCTAACATATGCTGACCTGCCCTGCGCCTAAGCCAAAACCAAAAAAGGAGAACTGGCCGTACATCGGGTGAGTAGGGACGGTTAAATAAGAGTTCTAGTTCAATAAATTCTGAAGTAAAAAAATCGTATATATTGTGTAAGCAGGGTAAAAATGGTCTTTTTAGTACAGGGTGAGTCAAGATTTCCTAACACTTTTAAACGGTCATAATTTTTTGTCCTCGCACGATTTCGAAATTCTGTAAACGCAGATCGACTCAGTTTTTGATGACAATTTTTTTGGTATATAAGGTCAAAACCACGATTTTCGCTTGGTCCCCCTGTTGTTTTGGCCTTACCCATCCAAAGGCCACCTACAGACCAGGAGCCAAACAACAGCGGGGACCAAGCGAAAATCTGGTTTTGACCTTAACGTAAATCCTCTATATAATCACCCCCTTTGATTCAAAATCGTGTTCTTGGCATTGTATTTTGACCCACTTTTGAAGAATGCTCTTATGCAAATTACCACCTATTTTGTAGCTCATTTCACTGGCTACAAGGTAATTTGCATAACATTCTTCAAAAATAGTCAAATCTCACTAATTAAGAAGTCTTAATAGAGGAATTACAATATACCAAACAATTGTCATCAAAAACTGAGTCGATCTGCGTTTACAGAATTTCGAAATCGTATGAGGATAAAAAATTATGACCGTTTAAAAGTGTTAGAAAATCTTGACTCACCCTGTACAGATCCATTACGAATTTGTGTGCGAACTGGGACTGCGAACTATCAACCCCCATAATCCGAAATTTTTGGATCCGGACACTTCTCCTCCGACTATGTCTGTCCCGACACTTCTGCCCCAGTCATTTCTGTCCCAACCAACCCGAAATTGAGGATTTAGCTGGTATTCAAAAATCATTGCACCTTATCCAGAATCGTGTCCTGAACACTGTTTGATAATGCTAAAAGAGCGATTTAACTTGCTTAGAAACCCCAGTGTAAGAGTAGTATTTTCGTGCCCTGTAGGTATTCAGGTTGTTAAATCTATGTAAAGCTGCTCAGGCTTTAGTACAAGAGCATTGCCTGGGTATGAGGTGAAAGTGCTACCCAATGCTTAGGTGAGCTAGGTGGATTAACATGTCTTTAGATGAATGGATACATCCGGTGAATGGATACCCAGGCGGATAGGCAGTAAACAGTTTGGTTTACTACCTATCAATTGGCAGTACTTGTTTAGTTTAGGCCCCCATTTTCAAAATCTGGTATAGAAGAAGCTACTACCACATCATCCTCACCACCACCACACCACTACAACACTCTCTCCCACTAAACTTTCTTTATACACTACTCCCAGTGTACTATGGCCCGAAAGGTGCTACAATTTTAAAAGTAAGCGAGTACTGTTAGATAGTAATATCATAGGCAATTTTAGGCAGTTTTAGTAGTATTTGCAGTCCGAGAAAGTGGGATGGGGCAAGGTTCCTACGCACCCTTGTAGTGAAACCCATGTTGCTCTTCGCCCCATGTTTGCTCTTTGTGGTCGCAAATTGCGTTGTTATATGTTTGCGAATAAAAAAAATTTGATGTTTACAATTTATTGTTGGTGATTTGGGGGCCTAAACTAAACAAGTACCCAATTGGCTTTTCCGGCTTGAGTATAGAATCCCGGAATAATGTCTCATGTCTAAGGTAAGGGAGTGCGCGAATCTCTAACTTTCAAGCCCCATGAGCACACCCACATACCTTAGACACAAATCACTTGAAAGTGACTCTGGATGAATGGAGAAGCTTGGAGTTGAGATGCGCACACCCATACATAGACACAAATCCTTGAAAGTGACTCTGCATGAATGGAGAAGCTTGAAGTTGAGATGCACACACCAACATACCTTAGACACAAATCACTTGAAAGTGACTCATGAATGGAGAAGCTTGAAATTGAGATGCGCACACACACATGTAGACACAAATCACTTGAAAGTGACTCTGCATGAATGGAGAAGCTTGAAGTTGAGATGCGCACACCCACATACCTTAGACACAAATCACTTGAAAGTGACTCTGCATGAATGGAGAAGCTTGAGTTGAGATGCACACCCACATACCTTAGACACAAATCACTTGAAAGTGACTCTGGATGAATGGAGAAGCTTGGAGTTGAGATGCGCACCCTTTGTAGACACAAATCACTTGAAAGTGACTATGGATGAATGGAAGCTTGGGGTTGAGATGCACACCACATACCTTAGACACAAATCACTTGAAAGTGACTCTGGATGAATGGAGAAGCTTGGAGTTGAGATGCACACCCACATACCTTAGACACAAATCATGAAAGTGACTATGGATGAATGGAGAAGCTTGAGTTGAGATGCGCACACCCATACCTTAGACACAAATCATGAAAGTGACTATGGATGAATGGAGAAGCTTGGGTTGAGATGCGCACACCCACATACCTTAGACACAAATCACTTGAAAGTGACTCTGGATGAATGGAGAAGCTTGGAGTTGAGATGCGCACACCCACATACCTTAGACACAAATCACTTGAAAGTGACTCTATGGATGAATGAAGCTTGGGTTGAGATGCGCACACCACATACCTTAGACACAAATCACTTGAAAGTGACTATGGATGAATGGAGAAGCTTGGAGTTGAGATGCGCACACCACATACCTTAGACACAAATCACTTGAAAGTGACTCTGCATGAATGGAGAAGCTTGAAGTTGAGATGCGCACACCAACATACCTTAGACACAAATCACTTGAAAGTTACTCTGGATGGATGGAAGCTTGGAGTTGAGATGCGCACTAACACCTTAGACACAAATCACTTGAAAGTTACTCTGGATGAATGGAGAAGCTTGGAGTTGAGATGCGCACACAACATACCTTAGACACAAATCACTTGAAAGTTACTCTGGATGAATGGAGAAGCTTGAAGTTGAGATGCGCACACCAACATACCTTAGACACAAATCACTTGAAAGTTACTCTGGATGAATGGAAGCTTGGAGTTGAGATGCGCACACCCACATACCTTAGACACAAATCACTTGAAAGTGACTCTGCATGAATGGAGAAGCTTGGAGTTGAGATGCGCACACCCACATACCTTAGACACAAATCACAAATCTATTATTAGAGGTTTTACGGTAGCTTGTTTTGTGAATCCGTTGCAAAAGTACCAAGAGTGGAAAATGTCCGCTCGCTGGGAGCACTGGATGCTGGCATGGACTTCATTTCCCTGGCTAGCTGAGATAAGATTGGGAAGTTCTGAGGCGCCATTCAAACTTCAACGAAACAACATTTGTTTCATGTTCCACGAAACTGTTTCGCGAAACAAAGCTGCTGAATTTGTTTCCTGAAACAAGGAAAAAAGTGATTTTGCTAGGCTTCTTACGCGCTCAGAAGTCAATATTTTCTTGTTTAATAAAGAAAAGTATGCATGATAAATTACTTTTGTTTTCCCATGAGCACCCTAGACTGAGACTTAGACTATTTTGGTTCTATAGCACCAGTTTAGTTTCACTATAAGTCTTAGTCTCATTCTAAGTCACAGTCCGTGAAAGAGCCATAAGAAACGAAAAACCGGTAGCTTTAATTTTTAGTTGAAAATAGTTTTTATGTGACCAGTAAAGCTCATTTATCTACATGTAAAAGCAGATACGCACCACAAACACCTAAAAGATACTCCAACTACCCATAGAGTACTCCCACTCCCTGGATTACACCCTCATCACCTGAGTAGACGCCCGACAGTATGTTTTTTACTTCCACCCCGCAATCTTGTAATTGTTTAAAATTGTTGAGTGGACAACCAGTAGCAACTCGTGATACGACTCTGATGTGCTTCTCACTGTGTAGTTACTAATTAAATTCGTACAGATTTTTTTATTATTTCCTGGGGTCAAAAAGACCAAATACCCTAGGTGGGTACCCCCTCTAGGCGGTCGACCCCAAGTTTGGGGACTCATTCTAAATGGTCAAACTAACAGTTCTATTTGCCTGACACGATGTCTTGAGTACTTTAGCAAAAATTAAAGGTGGATTTTTTATCGCCATTTTTTCAGGCTGTTACTCAAGTTGTCCAACTGCACGTCCACCTGAAGGAGGAGGTTACCTAAGTCTCTAAGGTGTTTATAACTATATATAATTATTGAAGACTACCCAGGGTATTGAGATTTCGGCTAGTCAAATCAACATTGTGGTGTCAACAAACAGTTTTCAGCACACAATTTAAAGTTAAATAGCATGGTTTGTTTGGCCCTTGGAGACGTTAACAAATTACCGTCCAAAACGTTTCGACAAAAGCGACAACCTTAACCATCTTACAACAAGAATAAGAACACAGCTTTTCTCACACAACTTACAACTTAGGATTCGAACGGTACGTGACACAATTTTGCTGGACCACACTTTCGCTGCAGACGTTCTTTCGCCGCGATTTTTTCTTGATTTGGTATGGTTTTGCCTGGATGGGTATTTCTTAGCTATATATTATTATATTTTTATGTGATTCCTATATTTGTAATGATTTGTAAGATTTGTAATAATTATGTTGTATTATTTGGCTCTGGTTCTAAATTTGGCTTTTTAAATGTTTGCCAATCCTCTCTCCCCAGCTCTGAAGTTTTGGTTAGAGATGCAGATTTAGCAAAACCAGGGCCCCGAATCAGGGTTGTAACTAAAAAAAATACCAGGGCCAGGGTCGGGGTTTTGCCATTGTTAGCACCAGGGCCCTTGTCCAGGGAGCAGGGTTTATTAATTTCTCAGACAATATAATTATTGATTAATAACAATAAATTACGTATTCGCAAAAAATTGATAATAATAGCTCTTTATTCAACTAAACGCAACAGAACAGCATTCAATAGGAGTAATTAAGTTGAGGAAGGCATTTGTTCAAAAAGATGTGCATCTCCGCATTATTCGGATCCAGGTTTGACCTTCGGAAGTCGTACACGTCCCTCGCCACCGAAAAGAGCTGCTCACTTGCCACGCTGGTCGCCGGTGCAGAAAGGAAGCGTTGGGCAATCTTCGCCAGTCCGGGATAGAGCGACTCGTTTTTCTAAATTTGTCGAATGAGATTATAAAAATTAATTGTAAATATTGTATTGTAAATTGCGATAAGACGACATTTTCACCGAATCAAAAACAAGAAGAAGCACATGATCGATTTTTGAAGCGCTTAGCACAAGCAACTTGCCCATCGTCATGATTAGTCTGCAAAAACAATGATGGCTCGTTCAGGAAACGTGAGTTGGCGTTAGTGTCGAAATTGGAGTAGTGAGTGCTCACTATGCGAAATACTCCAACTATGACTTATTGAACACGTTGTAGCAAGAGTCGGCGTTGGAGTAAAGTGTGTTCACGAAGGTCCAATTCCAACACCCTGATGCTTTTTTTTCTAACTCCCTAATACTCCAATCCCGGGCTAGTGAACCAGCCATAAGAGTAACCCACTAACAAAAAGCATTTTACTTGATATCGTCAATAACAAAAATCACGGTCGTGATCCTTCAATCAACCGATATCGTTCTGCAGTCTATCGTTTTCAACCACATAAAGGAGGCGAAGCAAGCTAAGTCATATCATTGACAAAAAAAAGTTAAACAAATAATTGGACGGTTTGCTGATAAACTATAACAATACAGATTACGAATAAGCTTACTGTTCATGAATCAATAGACCGTGAATCAATATACCAATCGGTAATAAAAAGTGTAATAATCTATACAGAGTAGTCAGTAACTCTAAACAAAGCAAAACCATACCCAATCAAGAAAAAATCCCATGCGGCGAAATTGTGTACATGTTCGGGGATTCGAAGTTGATTGCTAGGACAGTCGAAAGTATTTTAGCCTGACATATATACAAGAAACAAATTGAAAAAGTGCTAGGAATAGCACAAAAGGGCGCAACAACGATTACTACTCATTTGGGCAAAACTCATTTGGGCTCCCTCACTTCGGTCCCACTCATTTGGGCCGCAACTCATTTGGTCCCCGTAGGTAAATATTGAATTTTTTTCATTTTAAATGACATCTATTGACTTTTTTGGGCAACTTAGGCAAAACCTCAGGCTCAGGGTAGGCATATACTTGTAACCGTATATTCTCTTGTAATTACCGCGGGTATTATTTTCAAATAAATTTTTAAAAATCTCAAAATGTAAATGAAAAATGGCCTTAATTTTGCATTTTCAGTTAAAAAAGAGGGGGTGGGCAATAACTAGAGAGTTGGTAATAATTAGAGAATATACGGTAATTCAATGAGATTTTTCAGTACGTCGCGTAACCTAACCAAACTTTCATCAACAAACATTTATTTCGCATTTATTTCGCAACAACATATATCGTCTTCGAGATTTTGATTGAAACTTATTTTCCGGCAGATTCAGCCTTCTTTTCCAGCTCAATGAGATGCTTCACACCATCGTACATCTGCTTAACAGCCTGGAATTCCGTAAGCCCAAGACGCGCCTTGTTGGAGATATCATACACGCCACCGGAACTATCGCTGTGCTCACCATGGATGCCGCGAATCTAAAAACTACACAATAAAATTACTGACCATGTCAGACAAGATTCATCGCTAACCTGAAGCTTCAGCTTATCGCAAATCTCTTTGAAGTCTTGCTGCTTGCTGATCTTCGGGAGAGCGATGGACCGAGGCACGAACTGAAGTACCCAAATTAGTCGGACAGAAGGTGAGCCAACCAAGACGATCATCGCGCGCAAACGGCACCTTGCCCTCGATATTTTCGATTCCCTTGATGAGACGCTCAAGCACCTGACCTACATTGCCGTCATTCTGAATTTGGCCAGTTAGAAAATCCACATGGAATAAGAGAACACGAACCTGCATAGAGATAAGGCGCAAATGGTCCTCCTCATTGATCCAAACCAAGAACGTTTTGTCGTTGTTGTGGAAGATCCCACGTCCAATTGGCCAGAAGTTGCAGGCGTTAGCTTCTTTGAGGAATCTAAATCAAGAAAATTAAGTTTGAACAAACTCATGTTGAAAAGCCTACATACCTGTCACCTTCCTTGAACAAGAAGTGATCGGCAATCAACTGGTTCTGCACTTCCTTTGTCATGCCTTCTAGCGGAAAGTATTTACCGGACATCTGCTTATCGGTCACACTTTCAAGAGCGCTCTTCACTTTGTCCTGCATAGCCATGTAATTCTCCTTTTTCAGCAGCGGATTGAACGGAAAGCCATTGAGCGTGCGACCACAGCGAATTCTAGACAAAAAAAGGCTTATTGCAAAGATCACAACTGATTTCGAGAAAAATAGAACCTGGTAGACTTGATGTACTTGCCTTCCTTATCCAGTTGAGCGAGCTCAGAGATGCGATCCTTACCCAAGTCAACAGCTGGCTGCTTCTCAGTAGGACCAAAGCCATGATATTCCTGGATGATAGGATCGAACAAGGCAGCGAACGTCTTGTAGCACTCAGGATCCGCAGCGTAGACACCAATGCTAGAGTCGGGATTGGCAAAACCTAAATAAAAAATACGACTCAGAAAACTGAAAATACGGATAAATGACCCACCTGAGCGAACAACATCAAGCAGAGAAGCTCCAAGAGAAGTCACCTTGCCCTTCAGCTGGCTGATCACATCTTTAGTCAAGTGCTTCTTCAGCAACGAATGGCAGTCCTTGATTTCTTGCAACTTCTTAAACCCCTCTTCAAGCTTGATCGCGTCATCACGAAGCTTATTCTGCAGAGAATCCGCCATTTTTCTCTTTTATCGGCAAAGCAACACGAAAACTGGAAACAAGTCAAGAATTATTTGGTACACGAGAGAGTGATTTTGTGAGCGAATGGCGATTGACGAAAAATAAAATCGTCAAGTATCAAGATACCGGCTACCCAAAAAAGTTTTTATTTCCTGTCAGAGCAAAAAGAGATTTGAAACAGACTTTTTGGCTTTTGACAAGATATGCATCGGTTGAAGTAAAATCCGGCTATAAAATATCCATCTCCTCATAAGGGTGCTCGAATTTTCAAAATACGTTAGTTAATATTTTGTGCAACTCCCTATAAGGTACACATTGACCTAATCTGATACATGGTCGTACAAAGTTGAATAAATGTAATCCCGTTTTAGGCTCTAACGGAAGCCATCTATGTTCTAATAAAAGCTCTCCCCAAAATCCGGAATTCCCATTATTTATTTTCGCGTTTTTTCACTTAATTTTAGGTATCGATCTCCAGGCATGTTAACATACCAAAATGTGGCTCAGATTTCTAGCTACATTTTGGCATATAACATGCTTGAGGTCGACACCAGTGATGGGTCTGCCCCGGGGCGCTCCGCACCGCCCCGGTGCGTGGGGCGAACCAACTTTTTCTGAAAATTTGGTGCATACAAAGACCTATCCCTCCAAGTTTTTTGAAACGTCATTTGGTCAACTGATAGGTTGAAATACTTTTAAACTAAGGTAGTCCCCCCTCCTCGAGGTGGACGTCCAGTTGGACAACTTGAGCACAACCTGAAAATTTGGCGACAGAAAGCCCACTTTTAATTTTCACTAATGTACTCAGGGCATCGTTTGAGGCAAGACAGAACTGTTCGTTTGACCATTTAGAATAATTTTCGAAAGGAGTGGTCTAGATGGTTTACCTGCCCAAAGGTCTTTTTGCCACCCACTCTGGGATTCACAATGGTTTCTGATGGTTCACTTGCTAGCTAGACAGATAACATATTTTGCCGGTATCCAGGATCATCCAAGGTCAATCAGGACCACTAAGAACAGATTGAGACAATTCAAGGTGGATAGGGACCATTAGGAGAGGATTGAGACCATTGGAGAGTAATTTAGCCGATAACTTGAGGTGTCATAGGGTGATTTTAGATTTGTAGGGCAAAAAGTGTTTAGAAGTGTTTTCCTAAGCAAAAGAAAAGGTGGTAAAATCCCAACTGACACCCCTTTCCAACTGACACTTCCCGACTGATGGATGGAGAAGGAGAGTGGAGATGGATCGTAAAAGGATGGTATTATTAGTGTTTGATGTGCAAAGTGAAATGAATCGGTCTGATACAACCAATCGAATTAATCCAACTAGATGGATCAATACAACTGGACTGATCCAATCAGGTGGACTACCTTCTGGCATAGCTACCTAGCATAGCCAGCGATAACAGAAGGGGGGTGTAATGGAAGGGGGGAGGGTGTCACTTAGGTGTCGTTTGAAAAAGTATAAGTTTAGCAGGTGTTTAGAACTAACGTTTTTTAGCCTTCGCTAAAGGATATATTTTTGGAGAAAATACAGGGTGTGGCATCCTTAGCGGACGCTTTGTTTTGTCTACAAATTTTTATTGTCTTAACTACAGGGTGCGCCAATTTTTTCGCACGTATTTGTTTTGGCCATAACTTTTTTGTTTTTCATGATTTTGACGTAATTTTTTTTTTAAAGAAAGCTGAGACTCTAGGCAACCGAACCGTACCAAACTTGTTTATGTTTGTTTGTCGTACACACTAAAAATTGTGATTAAGGAAAAGGTCTAGTTTTTCTTGGGCGAAGAGGAGTGATTGGACTGGATCTACACGACTCCAATCACTTCAATGGCCGAGCTCAGAAGAAGAATCACACAAGCGTTTGCAGAGCTGCCTGGTGAGATGATCAACAGAGCAATGGGAGCATATCAAAGCCGCCTCGAATACTGCCTAGAAGTGAACGGAAGATCAGTTGAGCAGGAATATGAGTGAAAAGAGTTGTTTATTTTGACTGTTGTCACAAAGTGGTGTTCAAATAAATTTTTTTGTCAATGTTTGGTACGGCTCGGTTGCCTAGAGTCTCAGCTTTCTTTAAAAAAAAAATTACGTCAAAATCATGAAAAACAAAAAAGTTATGGCCAAAACAAATACGTGCGAAAAAATTGGCGCACCCTGTGGATCTTTTTTTACTTGAAAGAGAACAAAATAGGCAAGAGAATGAGACCAAACTTGCATAACAACACTTTATTCAACACATTAACATACAGCAACAAAAATAACAAAAAATTTCAACAAAACCAGCGTGCTCGACTCTCAGAATCAGGAAATGACTTCGGATTTCGCCAGCACAGTTTGAACCTAAATTTTGACTTTATGTTTTGTTTTTATGTGTGTGTTTTTCCAAAATTTTGAGCATGTGACCGCGCAGCTGAAAGTTTAGATAGTGCCATACATCGTATAAAAATTTTTTAATTTGGCTTGGATTTAAATGAAACATTTCAGCTCAGACCACCCGATTTCGGCATCGGATATTCTGACCCGAAATTGTTTTCATTAAAATGGATCCGCTTTTGTAAGCTAAATTAAGAAATTTTTATACCAATCTATGGCCACTACCGTATAACCTCTAATAGACGGGCATGCCCGTCTATTTTTCAACCCCTAAAAATTTTTTTAAGATTTTTGGGTACTCAAAAAAATCTAAGATAGAGGTGATCAAGAAAACGCAAAAAAACAGATTTGCAAAATAATTTTCCTGGGCTGAGATATAGGTCCTTAAGGGTGCCCGTCTATTAGAAGGTGCCCGTCTATTAGAGGTTATACGGTATCCTAGGCTTTCAGCTGCGCGGTCACATGCTAAAAATTTTGAAAAAAAAACATACATAAAATCAAAAAATAAAGTCGAAATATTTTAAAACGCCGAGTTAACTGTTGCCAACCCTATTGACTAATCAAATTGTCAAAGAGATTTGTACCGGTCAAAATCACATTTACTTAGAAAAAATACAACAAAGCTGTTTATTGCATTGTCTTAATTCCCACGAGCTCTACCGATTCTGTTTTTTGGATTTTGATTTTCAAAATCTCGAGATCGACCCCCAAATTTTTCCTGATTTTCACGATTGAAAATAATCCCACAGGAACTAATAGAGAGAATACGGTATCTTTTTTCTAACGTTGTCAGCCCAGGCATGTGCACGGGCCCACTTTTTCACGGCCCGGCCCGGACATTTTTTTCTGGGCCCGGCCCGGGCCGTATAGTCAGTATAGTCAAGCAGTATAGTGAAATTCCAAACATATTTAGAAAATCGAGCAAGAAAATAGTGTGAGTAATTTCAATATTCAACATCACTCGAAGTTCGAGTGATGTTCGAGTCTCGAACGAAATATTATTCTTTATCGACGACTTCCTAACACAAAGAGATAAAAAGAATTCGCAGTTAAACTTTACAGACCTTCTGTCTAAGTAGTACTTACAGATACTTTTTATCCCTTTTTAATTTTTTTAAAACTTTTTACTGAAATGTAGCCTTGGATCTTATCTTTCTAACAAACTATTAATGGACTTAATGAGATTTTAAAAAAATGCAGAATACTGTCTTTGTATAAACCGATTTTTTGGAAAAAAATTGCTTTATACAAAGACCTTTCTCTGCAACTTCAAAATTTCATAAAGTCAGTTGATAGCTTGTTAGAATTGTGAGATCCAGAGCTACATTTTGGTATGAAACTGGAAAAAAATGGAAAAATTTTGCCCCTATATGGAGGGGGCGCGGGGGCGTTTTGCCTTGGTCCTCCTGTTGTTTTTTTTAGGCGTAGGCTTAGCCAAGAATTGGCCAGCGTATGTTAGGACGAACTAAAAATGAATCTAAGGTATGTTTGAGTCCGTGCTAACATAAGCTGGCCTACCCTTGCCTAAGCCTAAAGTCTAAAAAGTCCCAAAAAACAACAGAGGGGACCAAGGCATAACCCACCTCCCCCATTTTGGAACTGAGCTAAAATTTTAATACAAAGGCAGGATTTGATAAGGTATATTACAGTCCGAGAATTTCCGGGCCGGCCCGGAGACTTTTAAGCCCGGCCTGAAAAGAATTTTAAAAGTTGGGCCCGGCCCGGGCTTTAAAAATCAGGGCCGGCCCGTGCACAGGCCTGGTCAGCCCCCAAAAAAGAGTTTCAAATAAATAATGTTTCTTGCAGCGAAAAAAAAATTGAATCTGCATTAAAACTTTTGACCTTTTATGTCAATTCTGCAAAATGGACGACTGAAACAATATCCTATACTTTCACTACTTATTTTGTTGCAAACTTTTTTTGCAATCATGAAAAATCAAGAGAGACTTGAAATCTCACAGGATGCACGCCTCAAATTGATCTTCTTAGCTGCCGCAATCTCTTTTTCCTCAATTTTCCAGGTTTTATTTTGATGTTTTCTGGTAAAATTGTGGTAAACTGTGGTGCATTGCTACCAGAGACCAAAATTAAGGGACGCGAAAGACTTTGATGAGCATGATCACACACTTTGCCATCACAACCCAAACAAAATTTGGAAAACATCAGAGGGACTAGAACAATTTATTGATGCCGCACTGTCTTTGGCACTGAAAATTTCGCCAGCAGCGTCACTTTGAAACCTAAAATTTTAAACTTGATATACCGTACACAATCAAACCTGTGTATAAGGACAGCGTTCGGCCGGTCCCTTGCGTGTTCTTATTATATACAGGCTCTACTGCAACCTATATTAGTTTCCCTTTCTAAAATGAAAAAAATATACCTACCGTATTTCCTCTAATAGGAGCCCATGGGCGCTTATTTTTCAAACCCCCAAAAATGTGAAAAATTTGGGGTTGATCTCAAGACTTTTGCGTGAAATTTCAAAATGTGAAAAGTGGGATCGGTAGAACTCGTGGGAATTAAGAAAATGCATTAAACAGCTTTGCAAAATATTCTCGCGGGGCTGAAATACAGGTCTTCAAAGTTAGGGGTGGGCTTATTAGAGCATGGGCGCTTATTAGAGGAAATACGGTATTTAGCAATGACTCAATAGCTTACTAGAAATTCCAAGCAAAAATAAAAAAGAAGAAACAAAGAATCTTCCGAAGAGCATCATGCAATCAATGGTCGACGTTCCTATTCAACTGGCTAGGAGTCCTAGCCTAGGACATCAACAAAAAATAATATATAAAAAAGTAGAATTTTTGTGTGCAGGACTGTAGACTATAGAAACATCAAGAAGGTGGAAGAGCAAGAAACGTGGAGTCCGGCAAGCGACATCAAGCTGAAAGCAATTCCGTTTGTATTCAAGTATAGCAGAGCACCACCGCAGCAACGAAAATTTGATAAAAAAGAAAATAAAGAAGAAGGAAAACTGAAAATAATGTTTTTCGGGTCATTCTGTTTTTTTCGGCAAAAAAATTTTATAGAAATCGCACTGAAAAAATAGCACAAATGAAATTACACTGCATAAAAGAACACCCTGAAAAAAAATTTCAGACATTTTTGATAATTCAATATACCATTAGAAAGACCTTTTCCTGCCCTACAAACTGAGCCATTAACCGTTTATTTATCTCAAATAAAAAGGGTACAAAGAGGTCAATGAACTTAGGCACAAAATTAAGCATCTCAGGGGGGTCGGCTTTTGAAAAATAGGTATAATAGCATAGACAAAATGTGAATGACTAGACTTTTGGCTGAAGTACACAATCCCCCCTCTGGCTGAATGATGTTCTAAGGCCGTTTTAGCTGCCTTTAACGTAAGAAAGCAATGAAAAAATAGTGGGAAGACTCTTTTTAGCGTAAAGGCCCAAGTGCACCACCCCTCGAATTTTTTTTGTACTTTTAAATAAAAGTACCCATTTTCAGCTGAAAATTTTTATTTTGAGGCACCCCAGTAGACAAGAAAATAAAGAAGAAGGGAAACTGAAAATAATGTTTTTCGGGCCATTCTGTTTTCTTCGGCAAAAAAAATTTATAGAAATCGCACTGAAAAAATAACACAAATGAAATAACACTGTATAAAAGAACACCCTGAAAGAATAATTTCGAGGAAAGTATTTTACTTCACCAAAAAGTTTTTTTTTTTTAATTTTCAGATGGGATACAGCAACGCATATGTGAATACAGCCATAGACAGTTTTCGCCTGTTTCTGAACCAGTCGCTTAGTAGTGACAAAATTGCAATGACTCCCAGCTTGTTCACTTGGCTCTGGTCTGTTATTCTCAACTCCTGGTTTCCCGGCTTTGCTCTAGGCAATTGGTTGGTTTTTGTTGTACAGTCAAACCTCGATAACCTTATGCCGCTGCGGACCGTTCTTAAACGGAACCTACAACTACAACTGTTTTTTGGCCAGGCGACGACGAAAATTTTGACCAAAATCACTAGACTTAATCAAATTTTATAAAAAAAAAATCGCAGGAGATCAATCAAATAACTGCAATTTTTGAGTTTATCTTATATAGTATTTGGCATTTGTGGGTGGGTGGGTGGTTTAACGCTTTTTTACTTCGAAGGCCAGAACGGGTCGTAGATAGCGAAATCACTTTTGTCGCTAATACCATCGTGTTCCCCAGAATGTCAGCTTTCGTTTTAAAAAAAGAACAGGCGAAAAAAATGAGTTCTAATAGGGGATATACCTATTTTTATGAATGAAGTCATAGCCCCTCATTGAAATTTCGAAATACTATAGAGGCGCCGATAGGCGCCTGTGGTCCCTTGTAACATCCATATTATCATCAAAAAGAGAGATGCAGCACTCATTTAACCGTTTTTGGCGCTACTGCCCAAGGTTTACGGCTCACAATTTACGTGACCATTTATGATCTAGTTTTTGGATAATTAATCTTCTGAGATTTATTTCAAAAGCTTTTTTAATATATTCCTGAATTCGAATCTGTCGAAATCAAAGCACGATAATTACGAAAAGCTGAGATACTGCTGTTTTAAATAAACTACCTCAACAGAAAGACTAGACTACCTAGGAACAAAAAGTTCGCACCTCTTACCTTTTTTATAAATATCTCAGCTCATTGTAAGTATTTTGGTCTGATCTCAACGGATTTGCTTATAAGAGGACATTTCGAATATAGAAATTACTTTAGGGACAGGGATCCCATCGCTACTTACTTGTAAGAATTCTACTTATTTCGGTAACCCAGATCTTAGTTAGACTCTATGATTATTGGTGAGCTACTTAGTTTTTAAACCGAAACTTTTAGTTTATTAGAAAAACATAGTTATTTTTCAACCATAAGTCTTAGTTTTTGAAAAAATCTACTTATTTTTAAAATTTTTAGATGGGATCCCTGCTTTAGGAGAAGTTTTTCACGAAAACTGTCGATTTTCAATGGAAAAATTCAAAAAATAGGGTAAAAATGGTCACGGATCGACAGTTCACAGTTAAAGGGGGCGTTAATTAGAGGAAATAGAGGTAGTCAAGTTTGGTGTTATTTGGAAGTTCAGATACTCGTCTTTGCCGTAACTTTTGGTAACGGCAGAATATCTAAGCTTCTAAATGACACTAAACTTGACTACCGTATTTCCTCTGATAAAAGCCTTCCTCAAAATCCGGAATTTTTTAATTTATTTCTTAATATTCAGACCCAGTTTTTCGGTCTTGATCCCACGCCTGTTATATGCCAAAATGTAGCTGGCAATCTGCACTACATTTTGGTATGATACATACCGTATTTATTCTAATAGAACTACACCCCCTAATTCAAAAAACGTGTTTGTGGCATTGTGTATTTACCCACGGCAAGTTACTACTCATTTGGTAGCTCATCTCACTAGCTACAAAATGGGGTGTAACTTGTCTGAGAGTAGTCTTGAAAAAAGGGTTAAAAACACAATGCCAAGAACACGATTTTGAACGAGGGGGGTGTCATTCTATTAGAATAAATACGGTAACCAAGAGCCAATTTGAAAAATTGATCAAAATTACGGATTTCGGGGAGGGCTTTTATTAGAGGAAATACGGTATACAAGGGACCACAAGCGCCTATCGGCGCCTCTATAGTATTTCGAAATTTCAATGAGGGGCTATGACTTCATTCATAAAAATAGGTATATCCCCTATTAGAACTCATTTTTCGCCTGTTCTTTTTTAAAACGAAAGCTGACATTCTGGGGAACACGATGGTATTAGCGACAAAAGTGATTTCGCTATCTACGACCCGTTCTGGCCTTCGAAGTAAAAAAGCGTTACCCACCCACACATGTCAAATACTATATAAGATGATGTGATTAAAAATATCGTGCACCAAGGAGGAGTCGAACCATCGACTAGTTTAATGCAGAATACGCAAACATTTATCCACTCAGCCATTCTATAAAGGAACTGCCAGTCACAAAAGTTGTATGCTATGTTCAAGGTGCCGGGTTATCAAGGTCCAACTGTAATTCATATCTGCCATTGCCCTAGTAATATACACAAAATTTAGGCTTGCCATTCCGCTGACTGACAGATGTGGGCGAAAGAGTTAGAGAGTTTCTTTATAATTAATAATTTTTCAATCAAATCCTTTTCAGACGGTTTGCTGACTGGAAATGTGCTTACTCTCGTGGCCATTTCATTAATGACATTAGCTGTGAAATTCGAAGTTGTTGAAATGTTGTTACTAGGTCGTTTCCTTTCTGCTTTGAGTGCCGGCATATCCATGTGCGCTTTGATTCTGTTTTTACAGGTTTCACACTGTTTTACACTCGCTAATATACAGCTGAAATCTAGCAATGTTTTTTAAGTTTTTCCCGATCCAGCTGTAAAGCGCTGATATTCTAGCATTGTACGACCAGTAATACCAGAAACCAGCTCCAATCTTTTAAGGCCGATTTTATAAAAATGGTTTTTTCTATTTTCTTAGAAAACTTAAAATAACTTTAGACTTTTTATTATTAAGTTTTTATATAGTAAAAAATCCTAGTGTATTGTATCCTAAACGAAATTTTCGCTTGGTCATCCCTGTGGTTTGGGATTTCATCTACCCATACCATCTATCGGACCCAGGTAGGGTAAGGCTCTAAAAACAAAAAAGAGTAAACTTGGTGCAAATCTCATAGCCACACTCTATTTTAGGAAATATCTCCAGCTGAAATGCGTGGCAAACTCTCTTTTTTTGCGGAAATGGCATTTGTATCCATGAATGCCTTAGGTGTCATCATGGGTATGAGCTCAGTGCTCGGCAATCATCTTAGTTATCTGGTTGGGCTTGCCCTTGTCCCTGCGATTGTGTCAATAGTGATATTGCTTCCACTCCATGAAACCCCCAAGTATTTGCTACTGAAGAAGAAGGACAGAACATCGGCTGCATCAGCTATAAACTTCTATCTTGACACTAGTTAGTTTTTGGCAATACTTTCTATTGGGTTAGTGCATAATTATCCGGCCTTTTTTAAATCCACTTTTTGTTTGAGAAATTTCAGATATTTTTGATAATTCAATATACCATTAGAAAGACCTTTTCCTGCCCTACAAACTGAGCCATTAACCGTTTGTTTATCTCAAATAAAAAGGGTACAAAGAGGTCAATGAACTTATGCACAAAATTAAGCAGCTCAGGGGGGTCGGCTTTTGAAAAATAGGTATAATAGCATGGACAAAATGTGAATAACTAGACTTCTGGCTGAAGTACACAATCCCCCCTCTGGCTGAATGATGTCCTAAGGCCGTTTTAGCTGCCTTTAACGTAAGAAAGCAATGAAAAAATAGTGGGAAGACTCTTTTTAGCGTAAAGGCCCAAGTGCACCACCCCTCGAATTTTTGTACTTTTAAATAAAAGTACCCATTTTCAGCTGAAAATTTTTATTTTGAGGCACCCCAAGTAGGCAAAAATTCCTCAGCAATCCGAATCATGAAGCAGAATTTGAAAAAAATACTTAGTCGCTGAGATGTGACCTAAAGTTGGAGCGTCAATATTAAAAAAATGACCATTTAACTTTACTCCAACTTAAGGTCATATCTTAGCAACTAAGTATTTTTTTCAAATTCTGCTTTATAATTCGGATTTATTTTTATTATCTGAATTTTGAAAAAGGGGCAATAAATAATTAAAAAAGGCAAGAATTCAGACTTTAGGGGCAACAATTCAATTTGATTCTTAAAATTATACTTAAAGAAAATACAGGCTACAAAAAACTTGTAGTTTTTAATTATATATTCTCCGACTGACGCCAATTTCAAAGCCGGCTCATTAGAAGATCGAAATTTAACAAATTATTTTTAGATAGCAAGACCTCCGAAGATTTTCTAACCACTTTGGAAGAGGAAGACATGGAAGAGTGTGGTGAAAACAAAGCCTCTATTATTCGTCAAATACTAACTACTCCACACATCCGCCTTGGCTTGCTACTCGGCATTCTGGCACTGCATATTACTACAAGCATCTGGCCAGTTATTTTCTTTTCCACTGAGTTTCTGAGAAGGGCTAATGTATCCGATGAGTTGGCCGAACATCTTTCCTCTTTGATGCTTGTCTTGAGGTTTTTTTATAGACTTGGATTTGGTTTGAGTGTGACTTGAGAAGTTTTTTTTAGCACAGTGGCAACATTTTTCGGTTTCCTGATGATTGAGAAGTTTGGAAGAAGGAAGCTGTTTATCATAGCAAGCGCTGTCAATACTTCAAGCTTATTTGCCTTTGTGGTCTTTTCACAAATTCAAAGAGTGGCGGATGTGCTTAAATACTTGTGTGTGGTGGCCATTTGTGGTCATGGAATTTCTTATAGGTTGGTTTAGGACAGACACAGTGGAGCCCTTTCATAGTTGCCCATGATGACCGCTTATGACCGCTGGCCAGCGGCCATCTGCACGCCCTAATTTTCAAAACCTCCCAATGGGCTGGCAGAAAAACTGTTGGCTAAGGCGTGCCGACGAAAATACGGTGCGTGCACATGCCTGGTGGCCATCTGCCAGAATAGCATCCCTAGGGTGTGTCAGAATTACGCGCACTTTTTTAAAAAATTTGGCGAGGTAGCTCCTTGCCCGAGCTGTATTCTAGACACACATTTTTGCTCATCTAACGACACAGATAGAAAAGGTCATCGACTTCAAGAATCTCTCAAAAGTTTTTATTCCGCTCACAAATGAAAAAATAACAGACAGCATACATACAGTGGAACCTGGCTAACCCGTCACTCCAGTAACACGCTAACCCGTCACTTCAAAAAAATTGGTTGGCCGAGAAAGAAATTCCGCTAATCTTACCCCCATTAACCCGTCACCTCGGTAACCCGTCACCTCGGTAACCCGTCACCTCGGTAACCCGTCACCTCGGTAACCCGTCACCTCGGTAACCCGTCACCCTCCGTTCACAATCAACACAGAAAATTACCCTCGATAAGCCGTCACCTAGCATATTGCGGAAAAGTTTTCAAATTTAGCCAATTTTTTTAACCTTTTGTGTTTCATCACAGCGACGCCTTGGATGAGGTCTTTTATCAAGAGCAAAGGAAGTCGCAGAAGCAAAGTTGGATCAAGGACTTCTTCCTACTGTTAAGCGTCTGATTTGGGTGGTTGAATTGTTAGTTGCTCGAATAAAAGATTCTTATCGATACTTGCTCTTTGTAATCCTACACCCTCGGTAACCCGTCACCCTCGGTAACCCGTCACCCTGGCTAACCCGTCACCTCAAGTTGGTCCCCAGGGGTGACCGGTTAGCCAGGTTAGACTGTATTGCCCTTTTTTCTAGATCCGTGAATGCATATAGAGCTATTTTTTAGATTTTTTAGATAAGAGAAAAATGTACTCACTCTCTTGTGCAAAAGCTAGGTTCGACTGTAATAACAAATGATCACTCAAAATGTTTCCCGTCGGCATCTATACAGGCATTGATTCTTCTTGGAAAGTCCTCCACGATTTTGTTGATTGTGTCCAAGTCCAAATTTGACCACTCCACTTGCGCCTCTCTGGCTTCTTCTGGCTTTATCGGCATTTCCTAGAACTGAAAAATATAAATTAGCAGCTTAAACACAATAATAACAAACATAGCGGTCAAAATTAATCCAGAAGGTGCATTTTTCATTTGATACAAAAATTTTGCCCTGTAGTAAACAGTTCAATCTGGTCCCTAGGCTGGCCATTATAAAGGGACTCTACTGTAAACGGGTCTCTTTAACTCATTTGAATCTCAAGTTTAACTGTCAGCTTTGTTAGAACTTTGTCTAATTTATCTACTTTTTTTAACCTTACTCTGCATGCATAAAACGTATAGACCCCATCACTACTTTCCGAAGAGAGGTTCGAGTTGTCAAAACTATATTCAATTTCTATCTTTTGAATCCTTCAAGGTACCCAAATGCCCTTAGGGGATTTAAATTTGTTGAGACCCCAAATCTTACAAAACCCTGTTTTTCTCTCTCAAATTTACTTATTTTTGAAATTTTTAGTTTTGATGGGTGAATTACCTGGGTCTCCAAAAGCAAAAAGTTTAAATTTCGGTCAATATCGCAAAGTGCCTTCCCTACTCATCCTAATTACGACCTAAACAGCTCGGCCAAATTGTCTCAAGTCACTTTTGGGGAGACGCGCTTGACTTAAGTTTAGCTGAAAAAAGTCACAAAAGAACCAAATGTATACACACCAAAGATCACAAGGGACCACAGACGCCTATCGGCGCCTCTATAGTATTTCGAAATTTCAATGAGGGGCTTTGACTTCATTCATAAAAATAGGTATATCCCTATTAGAACTCATTTTTTCGCCTGTTCTTTTTTAAAACGAAAGCTGACATTCTGGGAACACGATGGTATTAGCGACAAAAGTGATTTCGCTATCTACGACCCGTTCTGGCCTTCGAAGTAAAAAGCGTTACCCACCCACATACAAATGGGTGTTTAGAAATTCGCACACTTTTAAACTGCCATAATTTTTGTTCTGACATTGGAATTCTGTAAACGCAGATCGTCTCAGTTTTTGATGACAATTTTTTTGGTATATAAGGTCAAAACCACGATTTTCGCTTGGTCCCCGCTGTTGTTTGGCTCCTGGTCTGTAGGTGACCTTTGGATGGGTAAGGCCAAAACAACAGGGGGGACCAAGCGAAAATCGTGTTTTTCACATTATATACCAAAACAATTGTCATCAAAAACTGAGACGATCTGCGTTTACAGAATTTCCAATTCGCGTCAGAACAGAAAATTATGGCAGTTTAAAAGTGTGCGAATTTCTTGAAACACCCTGTACTATATAAGATTTATTTGCTTTAAAAACCATCCTAACCTAATGTTTTGAAAAATTTTCAGTTTTGCCACTGGTCCAATCGCGTGGTAAGTTGCGTGATGGTCTAATCCAATCGCTGTTTAACGTATTTTTTATTAGGTTTATTACCGCAGAATTGGTGCCCACCCAATATCGCTCCACTTGCCAGTCCATAGCCCTGTCTTTAAATCACCTGATGGCCTTTGCCCTGACCCTATTTGTGCTTCCGTTGTATGATTTAGTGGACTCTTTCGCTCTACTAATTTTGTTTGTGTTCCCCATTGCCATTGCCCTTTTCCTGCTCTATTTGTGGCTGCCTGAAACAAGAGCCAGGGACATTCAACAAGTAATTGCAGACCTGCAAACAAGAAATATAGGCGGAGGTAACAGGGTGGAGAGCTATGAAATGAGGACTAAGGTTTTTGAGAAAGACATTATTTCATGATTTTTTGTAGATTATTGAAGAGTTTACTAATTTTACTAGATATCTAGACTAGTCTTTCTACGCAATTATAAATGCAAATTGATTTTAAAATTTTGAGTTTGGATTTAACTTATAAAATGAGCAGAGATGCAGATGCCGCAGCGCTCAAAACCAGGGAAAAACTCATTATTGTCGCTGAAAGACTTATTTTTGTCGCCGAAAAAAGTTGTTGCCGAATGAATTTTCTCTTTATCGACAAAATTTTCCAAAAATAATTTCAAAACGAAAATAATTTTTTGTCTCAACCAGAAAATTTTTTCGATAAAGATAAAACGGGTTGTATTGGGTTTCGATTTCATTAGTTTCGAAATGTGCGAGCTTGAATTCTTTCCGTTTTCGGTTTTTTCCGTTTCCGGGTTTTTCCATTTGCGAAATTTCCGTTTTGGAACTAATTTTTATCGAAAATTTCCCTTTTTGATAAAATCAGTTTCGAGCTTGCCAGTCTCGGAAAAAATGGGGTTCGAACAATCATGCTTTCAAGAACTTACTTTTCAGATCAGTCTTTATACAAGTATATGGTTTATCGGAACTTATGCACATTATAGGCCCCCAAAATATTTGCCGTTCTATTAGTGTTTTCTTTTTCAAAACCTTATTATAAATAAGTACTATTATTATTTAAAACTATTGTTTTGAGTTTTGTGCAGGGTGTGCCATCATGTTTTTTTTGATGTTTTTCAATGACTGAAGACTAGGGTAGTTACACAGTTAACTCGATTTTTCAAAAAATTTCGGCTTGACTTTACTTGACCCCCCACGGCTGACCCACTTTTGATGACAATTTTGAAAAACCGATTGCATATTCGTGTTTCTCGACCCCGATTTAGGCGCGAATTTACCAATCGTTTCTGGAAAAGTGAAAAAAAAATTTTTCGATTTGCCTTGGTCCCCCAAGGTGAAAAAATTCGAAAATTTTCAAAAAAATTTTTTTTTCAAATTCCCGCCAAAACATTTTTAAGGGATTCAGGGCTGTATTGGGAGGAAAGGGAATAAAAGGGCACTAATCACACAGGGGCCACTAACAAAAAGATGTTCAACATAGTTTTGAATACTGGGGCCTACTGCATAAATATACTCTGGTATGCATGCTTTTTCATGCATCCAGAGTCACTTTCAGTGATTTGTGTCTAAGGTATGTAGTGTGCGCATCTCAACTCCAAGCCCCAAGCCCCAGAGTTAGAGATGCGCGCACTGCTTACCTTAGACATGATTCCGAGGAAGACTCTCGATCATAAAATGCATAAAGAGACTCTTTTGCCACGGCCCATGTTGAAAAACATGGTAAGACAGTCAAAAATATAAAACCCACCTTTAACGTTCTGCCATAAAGTGGCCCCTTTTATTCCCTTCCTCCCAATACAGCCCTGAATCCCTTAAAAATGTTTTGGGAATTTGAAAAATTTTTTTTGAAAATTTTCAATTTTTTCACCTTAGACCAAGGCAAATCGAAAAAAATTTTTTCACTTTTCCAGAAACGATTGGTAAATTCGCGCCTAAATCGGGGTCGAGAAACACGAATATGCAATCGGTTTTCAAAATTGTCATCAAAAGTGGGTCAGCCGGGGGTCAAGTAAAGTGTTACCAAATTTCACCTTATTTCTTGTTTTTATGCTTGTTTTTATTGATATTTATTTGAGTAGGTCACCCCCGCATTTGAAAGTTTAGAATGTTGGCTACCCAACGGTATAAATTTGTTTAGTTCACAAAAATGTATATATTTTATTACAAACACTTTCGAATTATTTCGAATTAAAAGTTCGAAAATAATTATAATTTGTAATAAAATAATTTTTAATAAAATATATACATTTTTGTGAACTAAACCAAGAAATTTGCATATTATTGGGTAGCCAACATTCTAGGCTTTCAAACGTGGGGTGACCTGCTTAAAATTTTAGAGAAAAAATAGCATAACAACAAGAAATAAAGGTTGTATAAAATTTTGGGGGCCTATAATGTGCATAAGTTCCGTTTATCGACTGCTTTGACTGTTTTTTACCTATACCCTCGAAAAGTCACAGTCAACATACCACATTCAAACCCTTATTTCTGACGTAAATTCGTAAATCTTGTTTGATAAGATCAAAACTGCGATTTCACCCACCCGAACCCCAAAATCGAGGGTAGGTACGACCTGGTAAGGTTGATATACACCTGGATGACCTGAAAAAATAAAGATTGCTCAAATCAAAAAACTAATAATGATTACATACGTAAAATTGTGTAGGTAATTCGGTTTGTTAGACCATAATTCCGATTTTACCCACTCAGATCCCAAAACCCAGGATGGGTACCACCTGGTCCGGTGGATATGCACTAAAAAGTAAAAGTTACCTAAAATAAAAAACAACCCACTTTTTCTAGCCCGAAATCCGGTCAATAATTCTGTTTTTTAGGACTGAAACTAAGATTTTTCCTACTTAATGGATCAGGTGGATATCCACCTGGATTGTTTGAAAAGTTTAAAGTTGTTCAAATTAAAATCAAATCATTTTCAAGTCAAGGACAATTTGTTAGGACAATTTGTTAGACAATTTGTTAGAATTTTGTTAGGACAAAATTTAAAATTTACCCACTCAAATCGCACAACCCATGGCAGGTAAAGGTGGTGGACTGATCAGGTGGATACCTAAAAAATATTTTTCTTTTTCTGTTTGCACCGAGGCTCGCTTCGGTTATCAAAACTGCTCTTGCTGTGACTATAATCCTTATGAGCTGGGATTAGTGATTATCAATTCGGGATTAGTAATTCTCTCCCCAGAAAAATACTTACAAGCCATGTCAAAGTGGCTTTATATCATAGTAACCTAGGTGCCCTTTTGTAAATTGTTAATTTCTCCGCGTAGCTCATATTTTTTAATGGATGTAGCTGAAATGTCCCGGCTAATATCTGAAATCTTCCGGCTATTTTATTTATTTTTCTCGGCTTTTTTAAATTTGCCTTGAATACTGAAATTTTCCGGCTTTTTCAAAAAAGCCGGGAGATTTCAGTATTTTAAGGCAAATTTGAAAAAGACGGGAAAATAAATAAATAAGCCGGGACATTTCAACTTGATCCTTTTTTAATTGTTTTTGCTCTGTATCGGTTTGGTATATAAGTTTGCGGGTGTTTATAGACGGTAGTTAACACTTTCATATGGGTTTCAAACTTGTTAATTAATCTACATAGTCAACTCACTAACCGATGGGTTTCACTTAAAAAATTTTATTAGAGAAACTGATGCAAAATTGTTTGATGGGTTTCAAACTTGTTAATTAATCTACATAGTCAACTCACTAACCGATGGGTTTCACTTAAAAAATTTTATTGGGTTGTCTCACAATTAATGAGACTTTTTAAAATTATACACTCAACTTTTTTCTTTTCAATTTGTAATTCTTTTTTGCGTTTGCCTTTTTTCTTTGATACTAATCAAGATGTCTTTTTTTATCCCTTATATGGAGCATCGACCATTTGAATCGTTCCTCAGCAACTGGCAACGCGGGAAGGTTTACAGAACATTTAACGAAGTTGCCGATGACGTGAAAGCTTGGATTGCATCAAAGACACCAGAATTTTATGAGCGAGGCATCGACATTTGGCCGCAGAAGTGGGAATTAGGCTTCGAGTACGACGGCGAATATCCGCCTGATGAATAACTGTTGAATGTTTGTTGACAAATAAAGTGTTTTGGTTAAATGCACGACAAATCGAAAAAGTCTCATTAATTATGAGACAACCCAACATTAGAGAAACTGATGCAAAATTGTTTGATGGATTTCTAAATCAAAATTTTTTGCTGGATCAGTATCGATCCAGTTCTTCTGATAAATTTTCAATAGTGAAACTCATTGGTCAGTGAGCTGACTATGTAGATAAATAAACAAGTTTGAAACCCATATGAAAATGTTAACTACCGTCTATAACCACCTGCAAACTTTGGGCCAAACCAATATCAGAAATTAGCTTTCTTGCCTCTTTCACTGCCAGTATTTTGCGTGTTTGATTAAACTTAATTGCTGCTAAGTTTTTTGCAGGAAAATTTTGATTTCGAAACCCATCAAACAGTATCGATCCAGTTCTTCTGATAAATTTTCAATAGTGAAACCCATTGGTCAGTGAGCTGGCTATGTAGATAAATTAACAAGTTTGAAACCCATATGAAAATGTTGACTACCGTCCATAACCACCCCCGAACTTATGAGCCAACCCAGTATTAGAAAGTAGCTATCTTGCCTCTTTTATAACCACTATTTTGCGTGTTTGATTAAACGTTATTGCTGCTAAGTTTTTTGCTCAATCTTTTTTAGTCAACACTTCTACTGCATTTTTTTAGTAAGCATTCCGAGCGTGTTTAAAACCAAATTTCTTGTAATCTCAATTATAGTCTTCTTCTCCATATTTTTATGCCACTGTGTGTAGAGTTGGCAAGGGTAGTGTTAAAACGAGTTGCCGACTAGTTGCTGGGTTTCAGACCACTTTTTCAATTAGTTGTAAAATTTTCATTTTCGGCATTTCAGAAATTTTTTTGAACTTTTATATGCGGAACGGCAAAATCTACAAAACAGTTCGAAAAAAAATTTCTGAAATGCCGAAAATGAAAATTTTACAGCTTATTGAAAAAGTGGTCTGAAACCCAGCAACTAGTCGGCAACTCGTTTTAACACTACCCTTGCCAACTCTAATTAGTTGCCTTAAACACTTATAAATTGCATAGTTGCCATAATTTTGCATATAAATAAAGCTTAGACACAAAATGTTTTTTTAGTCAAAACATGAAATTAGTAGCGTAAAGTATTTTTACTAGTCTTTTAATAGGCTTTTCACAACTTGCTGAGCCAAACATCAAGTTTTTTAGACTTATTACAAATTATTACTACAGAGTGCTGTAATAAAACAGAGATTTTCGGAATGCTTTTTCCAGCATATCTTTTGTTCTCCCCCATCTTTTAATGTTATTTTAAGAAGCAACCAAGATTTGCGTCCAGCTTTCGTCAATTTTAGGCAGGAAGGCAAGAGTATTAGAAACATTGCGAAGCTCTTCAAGGTGCATCCGAAAACAGTCGGTGAAGCGGTCAAGCGATTGGAAGAAACTGGCAGGAACAACGACCTTAAAGCGACATGCGAATACTACCAATTTTGCTCAGTCTGTTTTTACTCTTGATATTAATGACCTTATACCAGGGTTCCGATCGGGTTTGATTAATCAGAAAAGGTTTGATTTTCGGAGTTTGATTACCGTAAAAACTCTCATAGAAACCCCGGGGTTACTATTTTTCAACCTCCTAAAAATCTTGAAATTGTCAATCAAAAATGGCCTTAACTCTGAAATCCTAGTCAAAAAAGGGGGGTTACTATTAGAGAGGGGGTTTCTATTAGAGTTTTTACGGTAATCAGATCAAAGGTTTGATTTCCAATGAAGAGGTTTGATTTGTCTGATTTTTGAAAAAGAGACAAGGTAAAATAAAAATGAAGCAAATTTTTAAATTCCCGCCAAAATTTTTTGTTCAAATTTTTGCCTGCATCGCTGCGTTTTAGCTTTACCCAAGAGTGTTTGCGTAGCAATTGCATTTCGTTTTTCAGAAAGATGCCTCCGCATGCAAAGCTCGAGCACGATTGCCAACATTTGTTTGTCATTCTTTGTGCGGTTGAATATGTTTTCAATAAAAATGGTCATTTTCCTTCATATATAATGCGATTCCACAAAATCTGATTTTTAGTGCCAAAATCTGATTCTTTGCAAATTTTGTCTGATTTTTGAAATTTTTGAATCGGAGGCCTGCCTTATACTCAATTTTATAAATTAGGACGAAAACTTTAAATATGGAAAACACTTTTTTGGTGCAAAAACACCTTCTTGGCGCAAATTCACTTTTTTGGTGCAAACTATGATTTTGCGTTTTTCTGAACGCTGAACGGTACAAAATGTTTTTTTTAATGAAAATACAGTGTGCTTCAAGAAATGTGCACACTTGAATATGATAACTTTAGGTCGAATTCCGAAATTCTGTAAACGCAGCCTGAAAGTGTTTGGTATATACAAAAACGATTTTGTTGTCCCCCCTGTGTTTCTGGCCCTTGCTCATCCAGAGGCCATCCACAGACCAGAGCCCAAACCACAGGGGGGACCAAGCAAAAATCGTGTTTTCGACATTATATACCAAACAAAACGGGAGCTAAAACTGACTCGAACTGCGTTTACAGAATTTCGGAATTCGACCTAGAAAAAAAGTTATGGCGGTTTGAAAGTGTGCACATTTCTTGAAACACCCTGTAATCTTCGTCTTAATTTTTGTGTGACAAACAGGCATGCTTTTTCAAACATAATTTTTTTGTTATATAATGTATCGTGAACATAGCGATCAATAAAGAAAAATTTTTGTTACATCTGTGGTATGAAATATCGTTTTCATCATATTACAAAAGGGAAACACCTAAAAAATACAAAAAATCTTCGTGCCTTTTAAGCACAATGTAGTCAAAAAAGAGGAGACAGAAAGAAAAAATAGAAAGAGACACAGATCAAAAGTTCCAAACAAAACTTGTTGCTAGTGTAGTAATAATAATAGACAACCTAACCCACCTGTCAATCGATTGTCATCCAAGGTTATGATGGGGATCATAATGTTGCTAGGACGTCAACACATGTTGACTTTTTTAATAAGTTCAAAAATCAACCAGTTTTTTAAGTGATCGATTTTTAGAGGGTCATAAAAGTTACGGCCCTATCCCTTAATGGGAACCGATTTTCGAGCCTAGTCTCCCTGTTGTTTTTTGCTAAATTTTTTTACAGTTTTTTTATTTAGGGTATTTGACCCTGGTAGAGAATAATCCCACCCCTTTTTTTATTAAAAAAAACGGTCTGTAAGTGATCTGTCATTTTGTGCAAAAATTTAGCAAAAACACAACAGGGGACCGAGCTCAAAAATCGGTACCCATTGTTGGATAGGGCCAATGTTAATGTTGTGTACTGGTGTGTTGAACCCATGGTGTGACAAATCGATAAATTTATCGATTTCGATAAAATCGATTCAAACGAGAATTATTAAATAATCGATAAAAATCGATAAAATGTTTATCGATTTTATCGATTCTTGTAGGACGAAATTTTGAAGCTGCTTGTAAATATTCCTTGTGAAATTTTGTTAGTTTATGGCTGTTAAAACGTACCTCGAGTCGTTTACTGCATTAACTATGTCACTTTTCAGCAAATTGTGTTCTATTTGGATGCAACAAGTCGTAGATTTGATAGAAGATGAGGGCGAATCATGGCCAGAAGAAGCCGAAACTCTCAGTCCAAGGGTAAAACAAGCTAGACGATGTAAGGTACGTGTCAATTTAAACACCAAGGTGTTGCCAACTTGCATAAGTTGAGTGGTTACAGATTGAGTTTGATGATAACCTGCATTCGACAAGCTTTTGGAGAAGCAAATCCTATGGTTACCGTTTCGACTTAGTCTTGAGGAAAGCAGATAATCAGGATCTGGGAATAGTGAAATGCAATCTTTGTCCAGCAACATTCAGCAACAAGGACTAAAGTAAGAACACCTAAATTGATTACTCGGATTGATTTACAGTGAATTTTCAAGATTATAGGCTGAAAAAGAGCCTACTTAAACAAAATCCTTGGCCATGCTGTTACTATATGGTTACATCTGCAAGCTATGATGACTTTGGAAGATGGATGTTCGCTTTATCGGATTTCTTTGGCGGCAGCAGCACTGGAAGCTTTCAATCAGAAGTTTGGCGAGTTTTCCGAAGAAAACTGGCTTTCATCATCGTCTGGGAGAATAAATAAAAAGTTAGTGGTCTGTTCTGCGTTCTTAGACCCTTCGAGCATTCGCAGCTGAAGACTATGTGTGATTTAGTGCCTGGTCTCGACTATGAAATGGTATTATTTTGTCATAAGAAATTAAATTTTCTTTTTTTAATTATAGATGAAGAAGATAGTAATCAATGAAATTAGATTAATTACACCAGATGATTTCGTTAGAGTTCCCGTGTCAAGCCGATGTGCAAGATTTGCTCAAGGTGGTCAAAGCGCAATTGAGAGAGAAATCAACAGCTATACGGCACTTTTGTCGATTGAGAAAGTCCGCGATTTTTGGCGAAACAATGAAAAGGTGAGCGATTTTTCAGTTCACCTTTAACCTTATTTTTATAGTACTTTCCGTACCTTGCTACACTGGCTCGTTATCTCTCTCCGTTCCTGCCTCATCATCTCCAAGTGAAAGAGCTTTAAAGAACTGCGCTGCATTATGGTTGATTTCACCTGAAACCAGATGAGCGCAGCAAAATCGCGTCTCTAATCCACATCAGAACTTCTTTTTGAACAATATTTGATTTTGTCGATTTGATGCCCTGTTATATGTTTCCTTGTATTGCTTCAATAAATTTTGGTTGGTTTAGGTTAAAATTTTCAAAGGTGAGAGAGGATCTAGATCGTGGGTACATAAAAAATTCTTTCAGTTTTTTCTAAACATGATGATGACAACCAGAAACTAATGGAAAAATGTAAAGCCGTAAGCTAGATATGATAAAATTAACTCCAACCAGCCCACCCTACTAAAAATAAAGATTTACAGTGGAAACTATGTGGTAACTTCAAGTACAATATTAACTACAATAGGGAACCGAGTTATATATATTGAGAACTTTAGCCAAATTATTATTGATCGCGATTCGCGACCCAGATACTGCAAAAAATTGCCTCATACACGTCTTTACATAAAATCGAAAAAAGAGAAGAAGAATAAATACTAAAGAGTAAAATAGTCCTTAGGCCGAAAAATCGATAAAAATCGATAAAATTTTTTATCGATTTTTGCTAGGACATAACGCCAAAGGACATTTTATCGAAATCGATAAATTTATCGATTTGTCACACCATGGTTGAACCATTATTTGTCGTGTTGTATTATTGTTAACCGTACTTGTTGTGTTCGTTAGGTACAGGTTATCGATAAAGTTCCTGGGCAACACTCTAGTGACTTGCATCTTTGATGGTTGCAAAATATTTTATTTAAATATGCAAATAAATTTTATGGGTTTCACTTATTAAATTTTTCAGAAAAGGTTAATTAGAAACTGAGTAATTTATTTGCATATTTTATAAATAAAAATATTTTGGTAACCCAATGCAAGTCACTTTGGGGTTGTTGCAGGACTTTTGCATCAACCCAATATATGAGGGTTTGAGCGTCTGTGTTCAGATCAGTTTGTGTCCGAATAAAGCAATTAAAGAACCATGAAACTTGATAAGCACAGCAATTTGTGAAATTTGCTTTCGCGCGGGACCACCCTGATTTTGTCAATAATGTTTTTGAATTATTTTTTTGTGTTCATTCTAAATTTGATTTTCACTTATTAGTCAACATAAAACTCATTTATCGACTATATAGTTGTAGAGCAATGGAAGTCACTTAATTTGTCCGATCTGGCATTGTCAGGCAACGTTGGGCTCGATTAGTGGATGGTTCAAAACTTTTGAACAAATTTTAAATGCAAACTAAAAATAATTCGTAAACATTATTGACCAAATTAGGTTGGTCCCGCGCAAAACAAAATTTTGCAAATTGCTGTGTTTATCAAGTTGTATGGTTCTTTAGGAAGTCGTATCTCGTCTATCTCTTAGCTATTCCGAGGACCCAACAGATACGACAACCCTTTTGTTGTAAGTGGATTCAGGATTTTTAAAATATCTATCCATTTTATCTCACTTTATCTCACTTTTTGGGTTGAGTACAGACATGTGCACGGGCCGACAAATGTTTTCTTGAGCCCGGCCCAGCCCGGCCCGCAGGAAATTTCAAAAGTGAAGCCCGGGCTGGCTCGCAAAGCGCGGTTCTTTATCTATGTGGGAGACAGAAAACAAAAGTCGCTATAAAATACTTTGCCCGAAGATCAATCAATTCTTTATTCACCATATCACTCGAACACAATATCTCTTCCCATCAAAGACTTTCCTATGCAAACTGAAGAAATCGATCGAAGATGAGGGCGAGCTTGGCGAGTCCAGTGTACTGAACTGCAATCACAATAAAAACTAATTCATACCGCCCAAAAAGATTCTCTTCACCGAAGGCTCTCCAGAATCCTCCTCGTCGTTGTGATGGGGGTCCTGCGTAGTGTTCATCGTCTGCTCTTGCTGAAGAAGAAGGATTGTCGATGAGTAAGAAAAGAAGTTGGAAACATTTGAAAATTGCGGGATATTGAAAATATTGGGATTTTGAAGAGGGGGTATTTTGAAGAGGTTGCATAATGCTCTTCGAAGTGTTCTTAGATTTCTTCTTTTTATTTTGCTTGGCACTTTTTTTAAGATGTCGAAAAATATAAAAAAGATACATTTCGTCCCTTTTGATGAAGGGAATTAATAAAAGTTTCACGATATCAATTTTTTTAGATAAAAGATAAGCTACTGAAAATCCATTCCAAACTCCTTGGACAGCCACTCCATTATATTTGTCTAGTTTTTTTTTCAAAAAATATCAGCCCCAATGGCTTCAGCTATGAATGGAGTTGTTCCAGAGCAATTTGAAGGTCTAGAAGCCATTCTAAACCATGCCAAATTGTCAGATGAAGCTATGGAAGAGGCCATTCGTCTGCTCTATGGCAAAAGACTACCGTGGGCTTTTTCAACAGTATTGTGTAAAAATTGTCTAAATTTTTACAGACAACTTGCCTTTGATAAGTCTTTGCTAGAATTTGCAAGAGAAAATGACTTTGACTTGCAGGGCTATTGTATAAATGCACAGTCAGAACAATGTCGTGATCCAAGAAAGGTGAGACTTTAATTTTGAGTTTTTAACTAGTCGACTGAAAAAATACTTTGAGCAAACTTTTCAAGTCGGTAGAAAAGTCGGTAGTTCGTCTGCCCACCCGGGAGCGCCACTTGTGAAAATGCAAGTGGCGCTCCCGGGTGGGCAAACAAACTGCCGACTTTTTATTTCAAAAAAGTTGAGGTTAGGTAGGGCAGGGACCTCAATATTAAATTGTATTGAATTAAATAGCTTTCATAAACATAAAAATAGTACACACCAGAAGATTAGTTAAAAAAGTGAACACTGGTTTTATTCTGCTGGGAGCTTGCCTTAGCCAAACACCCCATTGAAGAAATAGCACTTTGCTATACAAGCAGAGAAAAAAGTTAGAGAAATTGCTGCAAGGGCTGGTCGATCCAGCCCTTCTAAACACATCAAAATGCAAAATATTACAAAATAAATACATGCATAAATACGTTTCCCTTTGCGGAAATGCAACGATGGGGACCAAGGCGAAAATGAGACAGATTTTTCATAAATTAGGCATCGCCAAAAGTTCCGCGGAAAATTCATATTGACCTCCCGGCTAGACAAAAAACAAATTCTGTATACAATATCTGTATACAAGGGACCACAGGCGCCTCTATAGTATTATCGAAAATTTATCGAAATTTCAATGAGGGGCTATGACTTCATTCATAAAAATAGGTATATCCCCTATTAGAACTCATTTTTTTCGCCTGTTCTTTTTTTAAAACGAAAGCTGACATTCTGGGGAACACGATGGTTTTAGCGACAAAAGTGATTTCGCTATCTACGACCCGTTCTGACCTTCGAAGTAAAAAAGCGTTAACCACCCACCCACACATGCCAAATACTATATAAGATAAGAATAGGGTTGTCCAATCCGAATATTCGCGCAAACAACTGTATTGTTGACTGAGAGTTGACTGTATCGGGATAGTTGACTGTAGCACAGTTTGCAAAAGTAGTAAGACAATGTATTGTTGACTAAGAGTTGACTGTATTGTGATGGTTGACTGTATTGTTGACTGAGAGTTGACTGTATTGGGATAGTTGAATGTAGCACAGTTTGCAAAAGTAGTAAGACAATGTATTGTTGACTAAGAGTTGACTGTATTGTGATGGTTGACTGTATTGTTGACTGAGAGTTGACTGTATTGGGATAGTTGACTGTAGCACAGTTTGCAAAAGTAGTAAGACAATGTATTGTTGACTAAGAGTTGACTGTATTGTGATGGTTGACTGTATTGTTGACTGAGAGTTGACTGTGATTGGGATAGTTGAATGTAGCACAGTTTGCAAAAGTAGTAAGACAATGTATTGTTGACTAAGAGTTGACTGTATTGTGATGGTTGACTGTATTGTTGACTGAGAGTTGACTGTATTGGGATAGTTGAATGTAGCACAGTTTGCAAAAGTAGTAAGACAATGTATTGTTGACTAAGAGTTGACTGTATTAGTGGAGGTTGACTGTATTGTTGACTAAGAGTTGACTGTATTGTGATGGTTGACTGTA